>JBBPBX010007768.1:43659-53788 GCA_038048925.1 Garcialebias charrua | reverse complement strand
GCACAGTTAAACTACGGTAGTATGGTATGTTTATTTCAAGAGCACAGTTCTCATCTGTTTTGCAGTGGTGACCTTAAGCTCCAAAAGTTACGCGAAAGTCAAAGTCTTTAATCAAGTTAACAGCATCTCAAGAGGATATTTTGGTTCCCAGATGAGCTCTCTGATGCCAATGTTTTTGTTTTATTTTGAAAGAGCCACTCAAAAGAGATTATTCACCAAATGGTTGTTTAAACTCAAGAAATAGTTTGTATTGCCTGCTGTCAAAGACCAAAGGGTGAGAATGTTTTTCATGGTTATAGATCTACAACTGATTTCGAGTAATTCCAACTAAAGATGGCCAGTTAATCAATCTTAAAAAGTACAACATTGTCTATAGCTCAGTCAGTTGGACAGATATTGAGTTAAAGTTTGATATGGTAGTAGCTGAGAATCCTCCCCAACACACAATAAGAATGCTAACAAATCCTAACAAAGATTATTTCATAAGATACACATATTTTTGTATAAGTAGCCTATTTATATTTGAATCATTACTGATTATAACGTGCAACAGCCCATATTCAAAATGACATTTCGAGTCTGGGCTTTAATAACAAACATAACACTTGATAAATCATAACATAATCTGTTGTCACAGCCAGCAGCAGCCTCGGTGCTAAGCATACCTTCAGCTGTGATCCTATTTACTCGGGTGTCTTTCATTATATCATTTCATATCAGGATGTTTTCAGCCGCTCTGAGGCAGTAAACCACTAAACGCCCTCCCATTCGGCTGAAACTTGTCAACTTTGCTAATTTGATGTGTTTCTGTATACAATCTGTCAGTCAGTGGATCTGAAATCTGAACTCTCTTACTGTAGTTTAAGGAATAGTAGCCAAAGCTTGTCTTGCATCAGTAATTATCCATCAGTGAAGCAGAAACTGAAGGAGGAAGGTTTTCAGTGGGACACAGAGGGAGGTTGCCAAGTGCTTCAGGCAGCTCACCAGCATGAGGAGCTAATTCAGTTCTGGATCAGACTTGATATACACAGTAAACGGTCAGTCTATGAATAAGTACAGTTTACCCCATTAGGTCTCAATGTTCTGGCCAATGTTCATCTTTAAAAATCATGGCAGCCATTGTCCAATAAACAAAACATGTTTATTCTAATTATTAATAAAGAAATTGTCAATGTTTGTTTTTGTTTTAACAGAATATAACCATAAGTGCTTAAACATAGATTCTTGGATTTTTACCTGGATTATTGAGCATGATCTTTGGTGTTTTGAACCACTTTGGTATGTCTGCCTCAGAGGAGTTGACGGGGGAGAGGGTGGGCCCCATGTGCTGTTTGTGGGACTCAGTTTGTTTGGTGGCTCCTCAGACTGAAGAAGTCTTTTGGATGAAGGATGAAAGGTCTCAGCAAAAATAAACCTGTCCAGATCACCTGACTGAACATTGTTGGATTTTTACCTTGTTGAGCATGAACTCATAAGTGCATAAGCCAAAACTGGACTGAAGGGATTTGTAAACATTAAAGTCAGATCTGAGTGTGTTGTGTTCACTGCCACTGCACGCACACATAGATTTTTCGTAAAACTACAGTCAATGAACCCTGATGCATGCTCAATAATCCAGGTAGAAAAATCCAAAAAAGCTAAGTCTGGTCCTCTGGACATTCAAATAACAAAACAAAGCAAAGCAAAAAAATTGTAGAAACGTTTCGTCTTTCGTCCGAAAGACTTCCTCAGTCTGAGCTGCTGTATTCAGCTCAGTCTTATAAATAGCACCCTCTCACAGTGGATCGACCAGTTGGCTGATGACAGCCTGAAACCAGCTGCTCACATGATCATGTGAGCAGCTGGTTTCAGGCTGTCATCAGCCAACTGGTCAATCCACTGTAAGAGGGTGCTATTTATAAGACTGAGCTGAATACAGCAGCTCAGACTGAGGAAGTCTTTCGGACGAAAGACGAAACGTTTCTACAATTTTTTTGCTTTGCTTTGTTTTGTTTTGTTTTTTTGAATGTCCAGAGGACCAGACTTAGCTTTTTTTAGATACAGTCAATGAAAACATTTACTGTATTGCTAAAATATGAGCAAAACCAAAAAAAGCTGCTTTTTTCTCTGGATCCTAGCTAAAATTAAATTGGACAAAAAGAAAAACCATCCTTCTTTAAGTGTTTTAATTCAAATGTATAGGTCTTAAAAAAAAGCAAAAGGAGAGAAATTACATTGGGGAACGTTACCTTGAAGCATCATTAATGCTTAACATGTTGTAGCATTCAGCCATGTTTTTCAAGACGAAGCTTCAGCAAGACGACACCAAGCAACATGATGTCTTATAGCAAAATGACTCTATTTGACTCAAGTACTAAATTACCTTCAATTTAAATAATTTTACTTAGAAATTACACTAGATCTTGTTGTTTGCCTGAAAACATAAGATCACCATTTACATACAGTATTTTCTGGTGTATAGGTCGCACCTGTGTATAGGTCGCATTGTCCAATTATCACCAAAAGATTGGAAAAATCCCTAGATAGGTCGCACTGGTGTATAGGTCGCACCGACGTTTAGCTCTGCTGCAAATGTCTGCCACAGGAGCACACAGCCAGGCTTTTAAGAAGATTAACACTTAAAAACAATTATTTGTTTGATGAAAATTATAGCAAATATATGTCTGAGCTGAACTTTTCCTTAATAAATGAACGTAATTGTGAAATGAGCTCGATTTAAAAATTTGTTTCACCGAAAGTAATAACAAGCCATATATAGGTCGCACCTGAGTACAGTATAGGTCGCAGGCCTTGAAAAAACCATAAAAAGGTGCGACCTATACACCGGAAAATATGGGTACATGTATGTAAGTTAGAACAACAAAAAAGGTTAAATCGTGTCATTTGGACCAGTTTCTTTAAATGAAGAAACGTTTCGTCCCTCATCCAGAGGACTTCATCAGTCTGAGGCCTGCCAACCAGATGTGTCCCATCATAAGCAGCCTTCATTGCTGTGTTTCAAGCCAATATCCTGCTGGACTCTCAGAAGTAGGCTTTAACATGTGCAAACAGCCCACACCCATCCAAAACAATCATTGTGTACAACAATCAAATGTTTTAGGCCAGATGGGCAAGTTGCTACTCACAGAAACAGTCTGAGGACACCAAGGCCAAAATGGTTCAGAAAATGATTTGTAAGCTCAATCATCCAGGTAAAATACATTATAGGAAGGTTGCAATTTAAATCTGATAATATTATTGTTATTATTGAGTTGGGATAATCTTGAGTTAACATAAAATGTAAAAGTCTGCAAAATCCTTCAAATGGATTCATGACAGTATTTCGACTAAGATCATCTTGTGTTGAGGGATTACAGAGTTGTAGCTGTTTGGGTCAAACAGTCTCATGTGATATTGCAAGGTTGCACTCTTATAATATGAGCTGCGAATGACACTTAGCTACTACCACATCAAATGTTAGCCCAATATCTATCAAACTGACTGATTTGGCATCTTTTTATTTCTTTTTTTAGACTAATGTTGTGGTGGTCATTTGGGACTGGGGTTGACGACAAAAGTTAACCAGTTGTAGATTGAGACCTATTAATTAGTTTCTGAACATTGTGTTTAAATCTACCTTGTGGTTCAGATATTTTGCTAACAGATGTGTAAGCAAACATGAGAACAATCATTATTGCCCACCTTCGGGGGACGGGTGATAATTGAAGTTGCTAACTTGGTTCTTTATGAAGATACAGGTAGTCCTCGACTTACGACGTAGATCCGTTCCTACGCGGCGTAGTAAACCGATTTTCGACGTAAGTCGAAATATACGTACATACTGCACCATATACATGTACAGTACTGTATTACCAAGCGTTTAGCCTATCCTAACACAGT
Organism: Garcialebias charrua; assembly: GCA_038048925.1. NCBI lineage: Eukaryota > Metazoa > Chordata > Actinopteri > Cyprinodontiformes > Rivulidae > Garcialebias > Garcialebias charrua. The sequence goes on along the minus strand of JBBPBX010007768.1, from coordinate 49,909 downwards.
ACCCTACATAATTATCAAAAAACACATATGTTTGGGAGCCATAATGAAGGGCAAAAAGAGTTAATGGTCTACTGGGATGCTGGTGACTCCGTATTCCTCCGTCCATCCGCCGTATTCCGTATTCCGTTTACGACATAAAACCGCTGTCCACCTCGGTCCAGAGCGTTTACAGTAAGGCCTCCGCCTGTACTTTTCCACTGCTTCGCCGCTGGTTCTGCCGTCAACCTCGGTCTAGAGCGTTTACAGTACGTAATGTATTCCTCCGCCTCTGTATTCCTCCGCCTGTGTATCCTTTCACCTCTGTACCCCTCCGCCTCTGTATCCCTCCGCTGCTGCACCGCGTACAGTACAATTCTGTATTCTTCCGCCGCAGCGGCCGCTGCGTAATTCAAAAAAAGGCTGTTCATAGTAAATGGGAGATGCGTCGTAACCACGAAACGTCGTAACTCGAGACCGTCATAACCCGAGGAATACCTGTATATAAAATCCATCCATCCATTATCTTTACCCGCTTCTTCCATTTTGGGTCACGGGGGTCGCCGGTGCCCATGTCCAGCAATCGCTGTGTGAGAGGCAGGGACATCCTGGACAGGTCTCCAGTCCATCACCGGGACACATAGAGACAAATGAGACAAACACCCATTCAAACTCTCACTCACACCTGTGGACAATTTTCGAGTTACCAATCAGTGGTATATGTTGAAGTTTTTGGTACTAACACATGGAAATCATTGAAAAGATCTAATGCACTGTCTGCTTTGTTTTTCAGCTTTCACCCCTGACCCTGTGAGGAGCTCTTCTTCATCCCCTCTACCCCCATAACTGGTCCCCTGCCAGTCCTTACCGCCCCACAGCAGAGCAGCCTTGGGTTTGCCTGTTCGTCTTGCATAACGGGGGTGGGGCTGGGGGGGTGGGGGAACATAAGTGTTCTGATTGTTTACCAAGTAGGTCGGGACTTTGTGGTGAAAGACAGGCAAACAAAGACCTGCAAAGCCAAGCAACAAAGAGAAAACACAAAGGCAATAAACACAGGAAGGCCAAAAAGGATTATATTTTTGGACAACTGAAGATGTAAAGATTTTTATTTTTACATCTTTTACTCCAGACTCATAAAAAAAAAGAAGAAAAAGAAACCAGGCACAACCATAGACATTTTGCATGTACAATCCCCTCATTTAGTTCTTAATAATAACTTGACTCCAAAACCACGGTCTCATGATGATGTGTGAGGTTATGCCCACCATATCTGAGGATGGGCGATGCGGGACTGGTGGGGGTCCCTCCTCACCTGCAGGAGCTGGAGTCGGGGGGCCCGGGGGCACGATGGCTGGAGGAGGATTCAGTGGCAGGGACCCCAGAGGTGGAGGAGATGAAGGCGGCAGCACGGGAAACCTGGAGTCTCTGATGGTCAACATGCTGACAGAGAGGGAGAGGCTGCTGGACAACCTGAGGGAGACACAGGACACCCTGGGCACGGCACAGCTACGACTCCGGGAGCTCGGCCATGAGAAGGAATCGCTTCAGAGGCAGCTGTCCATCGCTCTGCCTCAGGTAAAGCTGTGTGGTTCTACAAAGTATGTTTATTGGGGATTTAGCTTTTGACAAAGAACTGCGTGAAGTAAAAGGAGCTTTGGGTATCCGCTTGTTACAAAAACACATGTGATTATTTAAATACAATGTTTTTGTGTTTTAATGCAAGCTATTCCACAAACCTTTTGCTAGATGTGAATTGGATGCAGACTGAGAAGTTTTTCTCTTCAGTTTTTTCTATTGTTATTATTTATTTATGTGTTTTTGTAATACTACTAATATAATCTTTTGGTATAGTCTTATGTTTGGTCTGTAATTGAACCCTCATTGTGTATTAGTGGAAACGCTGAGTCAGCATTCACATTATTATTTCCCTGTGTTTTTCTTCTTACTGGGGATTGCCTAGTAAGGCAGCACCAATTAATATCCACCTAACAAGGGTTTCTTAACTTTATTTCTTACTCTTCCGTCAACTTTAATGTGACTTAAACCATAATGGGTAACCCCACAAATGTTATATCAAAACGACCGGCTCGGCACGTCATGTGTGCTATTACTTTTATTGGCTTTTCAAGATACCATGGCGACATAATTTGCTAACAAAGATGCAATTTTTAATAGTAATTTTTCATAGACTCTTGCTACAAATCAAATACTCAAGATGGCCACCTGAGCTAAAAAGGAAACACATTGCAAATCAGCCATTTTTATAGACATTAAGCTGAAAATTGATGTGGTGGGAGCTGAGAGCAATGCCCAGTGCATAATGAATTAAAAAAATTAATTAAAAAAATGGCCACCAAAGCTAAATTTAAATGGCTTAAACTCAGCTATTTTTATACATTTAGAGTTGACAGTTGGTGCAGTTATAGCTGAGAACATTCTCCATCATATACTAAATCCAAATCCTTAGCTTAAAAGGAAAAACAACTTTAACTCACTGATTTTTTTTTTGCCACTTTGAGCTGAAATTTGGTGAGCTCGTAGCTGAGAGAAACTCCAAGATATAGTACTTTCAAACCAAAATTTTAAAATGGCCGCAATGTGGCAGTCACTGTCAACATTTCTCCAGGAACTTTCTAGTTATTAATCCATCCATCCATTTTCTTCCGCTTATCTGGGGTCGGGTCGCGGGGGTAGCAGCCTAAGTAGGGAGGCCCAGACTTCCCTCTCCCCAGCCACTTGGAGCAGCTCCTCTGGGGGAATCCCAAGGCGTTCCCAGGCCAGCCGAGAAACATAGTCCCTCCAGCGTGTCCTGGGTCTTCCTCTGGGTCTCCTCCCGGTGGGACATGCCCGGAACACCTCACCAGGGAGGCGTCCAGGAGGCATCCTAACCAGATGCCCGAGCCACCTCAACTGGCTCCTCTCGATGTGGAGAAGCAGCGGCTCTACTCCGAGTCCCTCCCGGATGACTGAGCTTCTCACCCTATCTCTAAGGGAGAGTCCAGACACCCTGCGGAGAAAACTCATTTCAGCCGCTTGTATCCGAGATCTCGTTCTTTCGGTCACAACCCAAAGCTCATGACCATAGATGAGGGTGGGAACGTAGATCGATCGGTAAATTGAGAGCTTTGCCTTTTGACTCAGCTCTCTCTTCACCACGACAGACCGGTACAGCGCCCGCTTCACTGCGGATGCTGCACCTATCCGCCTATCGATCTCACGCTCCAGTTTTCCCTCATTCGTGAACAAGACCCCGAGATACTTAAACTCCTCCACTTGGGGCAGGACCTCCTCCCCGACCTGGAGAGGGCATGCTACCCTTTTCTGGCTCAAGACCATGGCCTCGGATTTGGAGGAACTGATCCTCATCCCGGCCGCATCACACTCGGCTGCAAACCGCTCCAGCGAAAGCTGTAGATCACGATCTGATGAAGCCAATAGGACCACATCATCTGCAAAAAACAGAGAAGCGATTCTAAGGCCACCAAAACGGATCCTCTCAACACCTTGGCTGCGCCTAGAAATTCTGTCCATAAAAGTTATGAACAGAATCGGTGACAAAGGGCAACCTTGGCGGAGTCCAACTCTCACTGGAAACGAGCCTGACTTACTACCGGCAATGCGGACCAAGCTCTGACACCGGTCGTACAGGGACCTAACAGCCCATATCAAAGGGCCTGGTACCCCATACTCCCGGAGTACCCCCCACAGAACCCCCCGAGGGACGCGGTCGAATGCCTTTTCCAAGTCCACAAAGCACATGTAAACTGGTTGGGCAAACTCCCACGCACCCTCCAGGACCCTGCTGAGGGTGTAGAGCTGGTCCAGTGTTCCACGACCAGGACGAAAACCACACTGCTCCTCCTGAATCCGAGGTTCGACTATCCGACGGACCCTCCTCTCCAGAACCCCTGAATAGACCTTACCAGGGAGGCTTAAGAGTGTGATCCCCCTATAGTTGGAACACACCCTACGGTCCCCCTTTTTGAATAGGGGAACCACCACCCCAGTCTGCCAATCCAAGGGAACTGCCCCCGATGTCCACGCGATATTGCAGAGTCGCGTAAGCCAACACAACCCCACAACATCCAGAGCCCTAAGGAACTCAGGGCGAATCTCATCCACCCCCGGAGCCCTGCCACCGCAGAGCTTTTTAACCACCTCAGGGACCTCAGCACCAGAGATTGGAGAGCCCGACCCAACACTGCACAAAAACCATAGATATACGGGAGTATCAGATGTGGTATATCTCCGCATCCTTCACATATACGGACAATTTCCGGGAATTTCCGTATCGCATCCTCGGAAAATCCAGTTTCGGATATTCCCGGATGCGAACAGATCCGAACTTTATTGATCCTTAAAAAATCACAAAATCCGGATACTTCATCTGCTGCAGATCCGGAAATATGTGGCTCTGTTATCCCTCAGGATTACTGCTTACATCTCTTCGGATACTTGCCGCATATATGACGTATGATTGTTTATATTTACGTATACGTGACAGATGTCAGTCGGATATTTATGGATTTTTATCTGTGAAGTATCTGTGAAGTATGCGATTTCTCAGAGATCCAGCAGATCTTTGACGTATCACGTTGAAGATGTCAGTCGTATATTTATGGATTTTTATCTGTGAAGTATCTGTGAAGTATGCGATTTCTCAGAGATCCAGCAGATCTTTGACGTATCACGTTGAAGATGTCAGTCGTATATTTATGGATTTTTATCTGTGAAGTATCTGTGAAGTATGCGATTTCTCAGAGATCCAGCAGATCTTTGACGTATCACGATGAAGATGTCAGTCGTATATTTATGGATTTTTATCTGTGAAGTATCTGTGAAGTATGCGATTTCTCAGAGATCCAGCAGATCTTTGACGTATCACGTTTAAGATGTCAGTCGTATATTTATGGATTTTTATCTGTGAAGTATCTGTGAAGTATGCGACTTCAGAAGGAACAAACACACCCACACCCCACTGTATATAGGTGGATCTGCGGTGGAGGTGGTCTCCAGCTACAAATACCTGGGTGTACACTTGAATGATAACCTCAGCTGGAGCAATAACACCACCAGCCTGATCAAGAAAGGTCATCAGAGACTCTACTTCCTCAGACGGCTGAGACGAGCCGGTCTGAGAAGCCCAGTCCTCACCTCGTTCTACAGGTGTGCAGTGGAGAGCGTCCTGTGCTCCAGCATCAACGTGTGGCATGGAGGCTGCACAGTTGCAGAGAGAAAAGCTCTGCAGAGAGTGGTGAAGGCTGCACAGAAGTCTGTGGGAGTCAGTCTCCCCACCATCACAGACATTTACACCTCCAGATGCAGAAAAAGAGCCACCTGCATCATGAAAGACCTCACTCACCCAGCACACTCACTCTTTGCACCACTCCCCTCGGGACGGAGGTTGAGGAGCATCAAATGTAGAACCACTAGACTGAGAAACAGCTTCTACCCTGAGGCTGTCAGACTCATGAATAATTGTTTAAAAAAAATGCTAACCTGACAAACAGGAAAGTGGACAAGATTGTCCTGTTTCACTTGTCACATCCATAAGTCCAATTCATGCTGGAAAGCCGTGATCGTGTCGGACATCTGCGTGATGACTTGCTTGCGTCTCTGCTCACAGACCTTCAGCATGCACTGCTTCAAAAATGCTCCATCTGAAAACGACTTGGAAGCAATTTCTTCAGCCACAATGAAGCTAGCTTTCACTGCAGCCTCGTTTTTGGCAGTGAGTTTCATGAACAAACTCTGCTGCGACCGCAGTTTGCCTTTTAAATCTTGGCAGAATGTGTTGCTTTTCTTGAAGGCTAGCTTGAGCGTACTTAGCTCCGTGTTTGGTTTCAAAACCGACACCGCCTCGTAACACAAAAGACATACAGGTCTTTCTCCTGGAAGCACAAACAAATATTCGCCTTCCCATCTTTCTTGAAACTTCCGTCTGCATCAACTTTTCTCTTTCTGGACATTTTGGGATCAATGGCCCTCATTCACGAACCGTTCGTACGCACAGATTTGTTCTTAAACTGTGCGCACGAGTGATTTAGGATCATTTGTGGCATTCAACAATGTTTTCGTATCCTAGGATTTTTTTCAGATACGAACAAAATCTACGTGTGGTCCAGACCTGTCGTATAATTTAGAGCAGTCGGTCCGCTGTTATCCAGACGGAATTTCCTTCACTAATAACTTATATTTCGTTATTTGGAAAATATTCTGAGTTTGAAAATAATTAAATGCAACGACACAAGATGGTTAAATTAAAATAAAGCGG
>JBBPBX010007768.1:585-12744 GCA_038048925.1 Garcialebias charrua | reverse complement strand
TATATATATATATATATATATACATATATATATATGTATATATATATATATACATACATATATAATGTCATGAACTCAAGTTCAAAATGACCACCAATATTAGCCAAATCTAAAATGACTAACTACTGTACAGATAGGAAGTGAAAATTTGTTCAGGTAGTAGTTGAGAGTCTTCCTCAACACACACTCAGAGTCACTAACAGATCTCAAAATAATTTACATGATTGTACCGAACATATTTCCAAGGTTTGAACAAAATGTATAACTTCTCAACATGAGATAACTGGAAGTGGCAGAAATGACGACGTTGAGGTTCTCCTTAGGCGTGACAAGGATGGATAAGATTAGGAATGAGATCATCAGATGTATAGTGCAGGTTGAACAACTGGGAGATAAAGTTAGAGAGGCCAGACTGTGATGGTTTGGACATGTCCATAGGAGGGACAGTGGTGGGTACATTGGTAGAAGGATGTTAGAAATGCAACTTCCAGGAAAATAGAAGGAAAATAGACAGAGGAAAGCCCAAGAGGACACCCACTTTGAATGTTATCAGCCATTAAATGGCCATTATTAGTTGTTATCATCCCCATAAGTAGTGGTCAGACTGCCCCTCCTAGTGGGTTTAAAGGTACGTTATTAGTGTTATCAATTATAATATGCTACGTTGTTAGCGTTGTTATCGATGATAATAGGCTACGTTGATATTGATGATAATAGGCTATGTTGTTAGTGTTGTTATTGCTCACATGGTTAGTTTCAGAGTAAAGGGTCTGGGGGTTAGCTTTAGGGTCTTGGTTAGGTTTAGGCACAAGGGTAAGGGGATTAAGTTTAGGGTTGGGCCTAGGTCAGGTGTAAAGATAGGGTTAGGAAAAGGTTTACTTAAGCTGGAAAATAAACACTTCCTGGTTTACTCCCTTGCAACGCTAGCTATTATCAGCAATAATAATGATAATAATGTACCTTTAAACCTACTAGGAGGTAGGGGGGATAGTCTGACCATTATATATTGAGATGATGACTAATAATGGCCATTTAATGGACTGACATCATCTGAAGCCGCTGAAGAGGAGATATATGGATGCAGTTAGAGAGGACATGGAAGTAGCTGGAGTGAGGACAGGGGATGTAGAGGACAGAGTGGGTAACACTTTATAATAACTACACATTATTTAGCCTCATTTAAGCATTAATAAACATATAATGAACATTGAAAACATCATTAATTAAGGATGATTTACACTTAATACACTATTAATTAACACACTTGTTAACGCTTTATACATAAAGAATAATGAGTTCCAAAACCTACTTACTCAATGTTTATTCATGCTTAATAACTCAAATAGCTATTAAGCTGTTGTCCATATTGTACAGTTAACAGCACAACGTTTTATCCTGCTATTTCTTTGTCAGAAGTTAAATTACTGTAACTGACAGATGTATGTTTTATTGTCAGATGTTAAATTACTGTAACTGACAGATGTATGTTTTATTGACTTTTAGAAAATGTCAATACAAACCTGTTTTTGGTATTCAACGTCTCCTGCTTTGATTTTTGTCTGATTTCCACAAGTGAAAAATAACTTGTGGCTATTAAGGATTTATTCAACATGAACAAAACCTTAATAAACCATGACTTGTCTTCACTTTAGAAGGGGTCACAAAAAAAGAAACTTGCAGTCATTTAGGATTTATTCAACATTAACAAAACCTTAATAAAGAATGAATAGTCTTCACTTTAGAAGGGTTCACAAATACACTTAAGTAACTACCGTATTCGTCGGCCTATAAGTCGCACCGGAGTATAAGTCGCACCAGCCAAATATGCCCAATTAAATGGAAAAATCAACGTATAGGTCGCACCGGCCTATAAGTCGCACCGGCCTATAGGTCGCACCTCACGTGAGCTGGTGTTTTGCCCAAAATGGACTGGCTGCCAAATTGTTTGGAAGGACTTTTGACAAGATTATCACATTAAAACTACAGTATTTTGTTTGATGTGTCTTAATTAATAAATGAACATTATTTTGGACTGGCTGCCAAATTGTTTGGAAGGACTTTGTTGAACTTTTCATTAATAAATGAACATTATTTTTTTATATTTTGTGTCTTTCATCATTTATCTTTAAAGATAAACACATAGAAATATATTTTTATTAGCTGACATCACAGTAAAAAAACGTCTCATTTTAAAATGATGACAGAAACAGATACTGTATTTATTTTATGGCTTTTATTTATTTATTCAAAACCTTTGAAGTCTTCATCTTCTGTGTCACTGCACCATGTCAGACAGTCAACAGTGTAGGTACTATAAAGGGTTTCTTAGCGCCCATAGCGGCCGAAACTGGTACTGCACCATTTTTGGAGCTTTTGACCAAAGTCACATTATGACCAAAATGTTGGAAAAATCGACGTATAAGTCGCACCGGCCTATAAGTCGCAGGGCTTAGAAATGTAGGCAAAAAGGTGTAAAAAGGTGCGACTTATACGCCGGAGAATACGGTACTAGCAACTGCCTTAATTGATGATGCATTGCCGGATTAATAGATAGTGAATTCAAGCATTATTTAAAGACTGTGTAAAGTGAAATTAAATGTGTGTTTTTAGTTTGTCACATGGCATAAATATGTGTTATTAATCACCCATATAAATCTGACTGATTAAAAACATTGTTTACCTTATAAAATTAAGTCTCAAAAATCATGAAAAAACATGATTTTGCCTTGCCCTGGAACGCTGGGGGCGTGTCAGTGCGTGGGCGTGGTTTCAGCGCAGCTGCGCTCGTGTCCTGCTCCCACAGTGGAGAGGCAGACAGCAGAGCCAGTAAACCTGCTCTGTTTTTATCTGAATTCTGTAACAGCAGTTACTTTTTCCAAGAGTTACGCTGTTTTTGTAAATAGTTTTCTTGTGTGTTTTTAATCTGGAATGAATAAAAAAAAAAAAAAGAGTTGTACCATGCGGGAATTGAACCCGTGGAGTTTGGGACGGAAGGCAAGCGCTTTATCCATTGACCTATCCAGGCACTACAGATACTCAGTATAAAACCACGCGGTATAAAAACATGTTATGATTTGTACGGGTGCCCTGACCATTGCGACATCCAGGGAAGATGCACGAACGAGGCATAATTGATTAGCTAGCTAACAATGAACAAAATATCTATGCTATTGCTATCTGATGCTATCTGCGATTCGCGAGTGAACGGCTCCACCGAGGCGAATTTATACGGCTGGAGCTGCAGGGGGTGGGGCTATACTAATGAGGACCGCGTGACGAAACGCGGTCCCGTTTAAACCACGCCTAAAAAATCCTGAAAAAGACATATCTTTATACACAGTTTCATCTATAACTCCAAAATTAATTGAGCTACAATTTTGAGACTTTTTACTCATTTACAAGATTACAATTATGACATTTATAATGTTTATTTAAGAAAATGTTGAAATTTACTTTACACGGTCTTTAACAATTAGTATGCATTTAATACATGTGGTGAAAGCACATTAATTTGAGCATTCACAAATATAGATAGCATAGTTAATTCATGAGTTATTAAGCATGAATAAACATTGAGTACGTAGGTTTTGGAACTCATTATTCTTTATGTATAAAGCGTTAACAAGTGTGTTAATTAATAGTGTATTAAGTGTAAATCATCCTTAATTAATGATGTTTTCAATGTTAATTATATGTTTATTAATGCTTAAATAAGGCTAAATAATGTGTAGTTATTATAAAGTGTTACTGACAGAGTGAGATGGAGGAGGATGACTCGCTGTGCGATCCCTGAAGATGGAAAAGCTGAAAGAAGAAGACAAAGATAAAAGGCGGCAGGTGATATGCATTTATTTAAGATTTGCTCAGCCTACAGTTTAAAAGAGTATTGTTGTTTTTTATGTATTTGGTTACATTTGGTGTCATGCTTCCAACATTAACATGGATGCCAATTTATATGGATGGAACCAAATCATATAAAAATGATGTTCTCTTGGCCTTTAACAATGTAAAAATTAGTAAACAATTTAAAAAACTGCATTTGAAAACGTTTTTACCAATATTTTAACAAGTAATGTTTGTATATTAACAGTAAGTTTATAACATAAGTTTTAACAAATGGGATTCTTGGAGAAAGAAAACGTTGTTACATTTGGGAACAGACAAAGTTTCTGTCCACATCTATTTAAAGGAGTTTGGACTAATATTTTTGATAAGAATGCTATTTTCTATTAATGTGCATGCACCAGCCAACCCTAAATATCCTGAATATGATTCAGACATACAACTCATACCTAATATGTGACCATAAAGAATGTGACCATTGTTTTTCTATGGGGTCGCCACAGCATTTAGACTCACACAAGGACTCATGGATGCAACCGCAGACCACCGGGCTAACACAGCCCCTCTGTGTGGAGCTGAGAGCTGCGAGATGGGTCTTTTGCTCAAGGAGCCAGAGTGGGGCAAATGAGGACAGAGACAGGTATGAGTGCTTCCCCTTCCTCACCTTTGGATGTTACGGTCAGTGGAATTCAAACCGTTGACCTTCTGATCATAGGCTCGCCTTATATAACCTCTAGCTATGAACATAAGAATAATCATTTTTAAATATTGTTGTCTTTTTTGTAGAAAATAGTTTTTTTGTTAGAATTGTTTAATATCCTTTTAGATCATATTACAACAAATTTTAATTGATTTGTAAAAAAAAAAAAAAAAAGATGTATACAGTATTCCCTCGTTTATCGCGGGGGATCCGTACCCTGAAGTCCCACGATAAGTGAAAAACTGCGAAGTAGGACAAGTAGTAAGCAGTAGATTATTTTAGCATTTATATACATATATATTAAAGTGTTTTAAACACTTCCCACACTCTTGCAATACTTTAAACAATGGTTCTAAACTCTAAATGCTCTAAAAGAGCACAGAATGTCATGATCTCAGCTCTCTGCCATGGCTGCACTCTGCCACCTACAAGCGCTCTCAGTCATGCCCACTTCTCTGCTGCAGTGCGGAGACTGACATGCTGCAGCTGTGGACTGCACACAGGTACAGCAGGTGCTAAATAACTTTAAATAATTTATTTTAAATTTAAAAAAAACTTGCAGATTGTGCGGCTCATCCATTAATAAGCCAGTTGTGTTTCATGTCCAATCTTACTTTGAAAAACTAGTCCAGTGGTGGGCAAATGAACGCTAGGTAGCGCTAAAGCGCTAATCCGCTTACAGTGGACCTAAACTTTTTGTCAGCGTTTTTGTGAATTGACTAACTTTTATAATTCATAAGCGGATTTGTGCTATTTTTATTTAAAATGCAGTACCGCTAATAACTAATTATCTATCAGTAAAAACCAATAAACTTATTTACAAGCTCTTATGCTGCTTGTTTTACCTTTTTCCCCACCGTAAACAGCAGAGAGGAGGAAGGGTTTGAGGGGGAGGGGGGCAGAGCTGAGAACAGACTCGGATCTACCATGTAGGTAAATGCCTGGGGGTCCCATTTCAGCAGTGGCCCCGGCCCCGCCTCGCCCCGTGCAGTCACCTACATCACTAACATTGATCCTGCTTGTTAATGTACATTTAACATAAAAATAATTATAGTTACGATGAAAACGATCATTAAATACGCAATAAAAAAACGGTCGATTTCTTTATCCCCCTACTAAAAATGGACTATTCCATCTTGACATCTTCCGGGTCACTCAGAGGTGAACTCGGGGGCTAATTCTGTGGCTACTGTTTGTGCTGGGTACTTGGATAAATCCGTAGAGAACCCCGCTGTTTCAAGCCAAATTAACGCGGCCGGAGGAGTTTATTGAGGGTTTTGTGTCGACCATTTGACGGTGAGTCGTTATTTTTATGTATTTTAGTTACTTTTCATTAAATCTGTTGACTACCTATAGACGCTAACGCTGTGTCTGCCGGTAGTGCTGGGTTACTAATGGATAAATCCGTAGAGAACCCCGCTGTTTCAAGCCAAATTAACGTGGCCGGATGATTTTATTGTGTGTTTTGTGTCAACCATTCGACGGCGAGTCGTTAGTTTCATGTATTTGGGTTACTTTTCATTAAGGCCCTGTTTACACGGATACTGTGTGGGGGAAACATAACTTTTGGGCATGTTAATTAGTTTAAAAGTTTTGCGTTGACACGGATCTGACATGGATCTGCTCGAATCTCCCCCCTCCCTCATGCCCCCCCGCTTACACCCACTGCGCATGCGTCCTGCTGAACCTTCACCCACTGCGCATGTGTGCTGCGTCACTCTGCTGGCAGTCTGCTAGTTTCTTTTGTGCTAAAAGCTGAGCTAACAACAACAAGTTAAAGCTGGATTTTGGATAAGAGTCGACACTATTTGACACCAAGCGGCCGGGACCTCTTCATCTAACAAGCTGCACCAGTTGCTGACTGTGGACCAGAACCGAGTCGATGAGGATGAAGTCTGACTTTACTCCGTGATAAACAGCTGACTTACAGCAGGTAAATCAACGTTCTTAATATAATGTTTGCTTGTGTTTACTTTGATCACACAACAACGGAGTTTTTATTTATTTATTTATTTATTTCTGCCAGGTGGAGAAGCTGTCGTTCCAAACAGGCAGACGGTTCGGCGGTTCTGATGGGTCCAGATGAACACACAGCAAGAGTCCAGTTCATTAACGTAGTTACAGTTCGGTTCACGTGTTTTTAATAGTGTTCAGTTTAATTCTCAGTGTTTGCGTTGTAAAATTTGTGCTGCTGAATAAATAAATAAATAAATAAACCTGGTGTCTTCATTTTCACAGCACGTTACGCACTGTTTAAAAAATGTAACGAGTCCAGATAGATACTGTACAGTTCAGATAAATTTAAACATCTCCCACGCCAACATAAATACTGTTTATTATTGTTAAACTGTTATATTGAGCAGCGTGACACGTGAAATGTCAGCCTGCCCCGCGCGTGCGGGCTGCGCGCATGTGGTTGACACAAAAGATCAGCAGGAGATGTTTACATTATCAGCGGGGGTGCAGCGAAAAAGTTCCACTTTGGGAGCAGGCTCAGAAAACTATCGGTGTCATAGAGGGGGGCCAGCGGTGTCGTGTAGGCGATAAGCAAAGTCGCAAAGAGAAAGTAGCGGTTACACTCAAAATACGCGCAGTGTAAACTGGCCCTAAATCTGTTGACTACCTATAGACGCTAACGCATTCATGTCTCTGCCAGTAACTCTGCCAGTAGTGCTGGGTTACTAATGGATAAATGGGTTACTAATGGATAAATCCGTAGAGAACCCCGCTGTTTCAAGCCAAATTAACGTGGCCGGAGGAGTTTATTGAGGGTTTTGTGTCGACCATTTGACGGTGAGTCGTTATTTTTATGTATTTTAGTTACTTTTCATTAAATCTGTTGACTACCTATAGACGCTAACGCTGTGTCTGCCTGTTGGTTGTGCTGGGTTACTAATGGATAAATCCGTAGAGAACCCCGCTGTTTCAAGCCAAATTAACGTGGCCGGATGATTTTATTGTGTGTTTTGTGTCGACCATTCGACGGCGAGTCGTTAGTTTCATGTATTTGGGTTACTTTATGTATAAATGCGGTGGCGACACACCCGTGTATTTGAGATTTAAACGTGGTTTTAGGGATTAAAAGATCATTCTATTTTTTGTTAATTTCGTGGCCGAATAGAATATATGTACGTAAAGTATTAAATAAATCCTTTGATTTTTGTAATTTCATCCTTTTAGGATCATTTTTGTTACTTTTCAGTTGGCAGTGTAGTGCAAATATTGATAACGCTGCCGGCTATATATAAATATATATATATATATATAATATATATATATATATATATATATATAATATATATATATATATATATATATATATATATATAATATATATATATATATATATATATATATATATATATATATATATATATAATATAGAAATATATAAATAGCGGATTAGATTAGCTTCCCCTAATTTTCATAAGACATTTGTGCTTTTGAAATTGTGGACCTAAAAAAATTAATAAGCCTTTTAGAAATTGTGGAACTAATTTTTTAATTAGCGGTGCCCAGCTCTGAAAACTACAATAGAGCGAGTCCACAAAAAACGAACTGCGAAGTAGTACTGTAATGCCTTTTATCCAAATTAGACTTCATTATAGTTTTACTTGAAACAAAAAGCTAAAAGTTTGTTATTCTCACTGATATTTGTAAGTTTTAGATTTGGAGTGACTATTTACACCAAGCAAAGAAACATAAATAAAATTTAGCCTTCTGGCTAATTCAGATCAATCCACTTGTTTACGTGCTAATTAGTAAGTTGTTTATAATGTCCCTTTTAAATAATTCATTTTGCCAATTTTTCCTAAGTGTAAAATGTGGAGAACAATATGCTTACCACAGGGTCTCAAAAAGGAAGAGCAATTTAGTGCAACACATGACTTGAATCTTCTTATTTGACTGATTAACAGACAGCAGAAACTGAGGAGAGCAATTATTTAACAAGGATCTCTGTATGCTAATAGACGTGAAAGTTGTTTTCTCTGTTACAGAAGTCATGAGAGGAAACACATACTGCTGAGTCAAATCCACTCAATTATACCCATCTCCAAAGTGTGCAGTTATTTACATTTTCATATCAATCTAAAGTCAGGAGCTTTTAATTAGTTTAGCCAGCAGTCTGACAACGTTCGCCTGACCTTTGGATTATTTTCCTCTGCTGGACATCGGCACTTTTTGTTTACTTCAATTCATCAGAACAAAAAAGGAAAAACAAAACACGTAAATGTAAATATCTATCTGATTACAGATTGGGAAATTATTCATTTTTGTATCTGCGAAGCATTGCCAGA
Organism: Garcialebias charrua; assembly: GCA_038048925.1. Classification (NCBI taxonomy): domain Eukaryota; kingdom Metazoa; phylum Chordata; class Actinopteri; order Cyprinodontiformes; family Rivulidae; genus Garcialebias; species Garcialebias charrua. Next base: position 3,903 of record JBBPBX010007768.1, on the reverse strand, counting down.
TGCATCGAACGTGTCTCAACTCCATAAAAAATCTGTTTTGATGCCTCTGCTGATCGCTCACCCCAGGGATCGCAACGAAACTCCATGAGGAGTCAACAGCTTTCTTTTTGTCGACCACGGGAGGTACCAGCTCGCAGCGTTTCACAAGCCTACGGCTGCTCTTTAGACAAAAGAAGCTAAACCGCATCAGCCTACCAAGCTCTAATCAGTAGTGGAAAAGACCAAACACTGATAATTTAGGTTGTATGTCAGTCAGACAGCAGATATGCTACGAATGTTCAGGTTGATAAAGTTTAATACTATCCCTGCCAATTGTGTGATGGTCAACGTGTACCCTCACTAAAGCACATTAACGTTTCATATACAAATAAAACCAATTACATGAAAGGCATTACATCTGATTTGATGCCACGTCTTTCTTTTTTTACAATAAAATTATATTTTAAAGTCTGAATTGTTCATATTATGAAACCAAGGGTCAATGTTTTTATTGTACAAGTCTGCTTTCTTGTACAAGTTTTGATAATATTTAATAATCAAGCACATTATTTTATCAACTGAAGTTATTGAAGTTCCATGATTTTTTCATTCAACCTTTATTTAGTCAGGTAAATCTTATTGAACCTCATGGGCTCATTTACGAAAGCGACCTGCTAAAACTAAAGAACGATGAACAGCAATGGTAGAATTTCCTTAAACAATAAACAATAAACAAACAATAAACAATAAACAATAGAAAACAAAAAAGAGAAAAAAACAAAAGAAAGAAATACTTTTTTTTTTTTAACAAAGTATCAAAAAACGAGCAAAACATAAGGTAGACGTATAAAATCAAAGACAGGAACAAATCTGCATTGGTTTTTGCCAGGATTCCAACAGATTCTGAAAACCATTTAGAGAAGTCAAGGTCGAGAGCTTCAGATCTTTTTGTAAGATATTCCATGAAGCAGGAGCGGAGTAGGAGAAGGCCCTTTTTCCAAGTTCAGTCCTCACTGACGGAACACTGCAGGTAATCATGTCCTGAGAGCGCACACTGTAGCTGCACTCACGCAAAGACATGTAGGAGGAGATGTATGAGGGCAGCAGACCAAGAAGTGATTTAAAGATGAAAATGTACCAGTGGAAGAGTCTGCGTGAGGTTAATGATGTCCAGTTAACCAGTGAATACAGGGTGCAGTGGTGGGTACGATAATCACAGCCAGTTATGAATCTTAGTGCACCATGATAGACAACATCCAACATCCGCAGGGTGCTTGTAGGAGCATTCATGTAGAGAATGTCACCGTAATCAATGGAGGGAAGGAAAGTCACAGATACAAGGCGTTTCCTAACATTCAGTGTTAGACATGATCTGTTTCTGAAAAAGAAACCCAGTTTAACTTTCAGTTTCTTCACTAGGTTTTCCACGTGGAGTTTAAAAGAGAGATGTGAATCGATCAGGATACCCAGATATTTATAGGAATCAACAAACTCAATAGGGACACCATTTGAAGATAAAATCAGAGGAGGATCTGCTGGAACCGCCTTCCTATTTGAAAAAAACATCCCTTTTGTTTTATCAGCATTTAGGACAAGTTTGAGACGGAACAAATCTGACTGGATGATGTCAAAAGCGGATTGCAGTAACTGGAAAGCCTTAGCTACTGTTTTAGCTCGGCAATAAACAACTGTATCATCAGCATAGAAATGTAAGGATGCATCAGGGATGCAGTGACCTACATTAGCTATGTAGATTGTAAAGAGAGTTGGTCCTAAAACTGAGCCTTGTGGTACACCATTTTTAACTGTTAAATAGCTGGAAGAAGTACCGTTATGTTGAACACATTGTCTTTGGTAGATTATAATATTTTATTAGTTATGTTAGGGCTCAGAATAACGCATTACCTTTAAATATCCAAATACATTTTGTTAAAAGACAAAGTTGTTATAATCTCAAGGGGACAGACATATTTGTAAAACCAAAATTCAGAACTAGTTTGAAGGGACGGTCCACCTCAATCCAGGGAAGTGGATTATGGAATGGTTTGGAGAATGAAGTAAAAACGCTAAGTCAATGTGTACATTTAAGAAAATGATCAAAACTAAATTATTTTTAAAAAATGAAGTAGTGTAATGTGTATTGTATTAGTTAGAAAATTAGAAATAGTTATTCATTTTGTACTGTTACTGGAAGATTATTATTATTTGAAGAGATTGTTGGAAGTAAGGGGCAGATATAATAAGATTTTTTCTTCTTTCTGCTACCTTTCATTTTTTTATATTTTGTACGTTTTTGTTTATGGGATTGTTTTGTATTGTGTTTTTTTTATGAACAAATTTTATGAATAAAAAATAAAAATAATGCAGCTAATGGGTTAACAATAAATCCAAAACAACTGTTCCTAATTGTGTGACATCAATACTTACTTTATACAAGCTATATGTATACAGTATACAATATTGTGTTTTTGTACAGTGCCCTGGGACGGCTTCTGTTGTGACTTGGCGCTACGAAAACCACAAGTTAATGGAGTTATATTAGACAATATAATTTTGTATCATTAGGTACAGTGTTCATCATAATGTACCACAATACAGTAGTCGCTCGCTACTTTGCGATTCGATTTTCTCTGACTCGCGCTATCGCAGTTTTTTAAAGTAAGATTGGACATGACACACAAATGGCTGATTGATGGATGAGCTGCATGATCAGCACAGATTTTTTATTTAAAATTAATTATTTAGCAATTCCTGCACCTGTGTGCAGCCCACAGCTGCAGGAAGAAGGTCCCTCCTGCAGCATGTCAGATCTCAGCTCTGCAGCGAAGAAATGGGCGTGGCCGAGAGTGCTGACAAATGGCGGAGAGCTGAAATCATGACATTCTGCGCTCTTTTAGAGTGTTTAGAGTTTAGAAGTATTGTTTAGAATATCACAAGAGTATAGGAAGTGTTTAAAACACCATATATATATATATATATATCTCTGACGTTTGCAGCGGGCAACCGGGTTAACTGTTTGTTGAACATTGTTCTCATAAACTTACTGCCACGGCGAATATATCCAATATTTTTATTTAATTATTTTTTATTCATTAATTTTATTCATTTTATAATAATGAGATACAACAATTAACATATAGGTAATTAGAAAATATATCTAAAAATAAAAAATGGAAGGTAGCAGATGAAGAAAAAAATCTTATTAAATCTGCTCCTTATTTATCTAATAACAATTCAAACAAAACTTTTCTGTAAATAACAAAACAAGTAAATAACTCATTTAATTTTCAATTATCATACATTACTCATTAAAATACATTCATATATTTGTTTAACAAT
>JBBPBX010007767.1:42648-57635 GCA_038048925.1 Garcialebias charrua | reverse complement strand
CATTTTCTGATATCTGCTTGAGTGTACTTTTGTCTATTTTTTTTGTTTGTTTTATGCTGTTTTTAGCTGCAGTTTTCCTAATTTTATCTTTTAGCTCCTGTTTTCATCTGTTCTGCTTGTTTGAACTTCAGCATTTTGTTCTTCTTTAACTGTCAGCATCCACTCAGCCCTCAGCATACACATTCTCTTTCTCTAATTTGAATCGCAGTATAATCTTTAGAAAGAATGATGTTTTTACAAGGCAGGTAACTTCCTTCTTGGTTAGATGTAACTGCTGGTTTAATTTACAATTTTTTGTACACGTTTACTTTCAGGAAGCCCAGAACCTGATGGCTCTGACCAATACTGACACCCCTCTGAAAGGAGGCCTCAACACGCCGCTGCACGAGAGCGACTTCAGTGGAGTCACGCCTCAGCGGCAGCAGATTCAGACACCAAACACTGTTCTCAGTACACCCTTCAGGTGAACAAAAGTTATACACTCCTGTCGTTTTATATGGGACATGTAGGAGAGTGTGCTGGTAGAAACTTCAAGCTGATGGTTTCTGTTTTCCTCTAAATGCAACGAAAGAGAACCCCTAAATTCAAATGAAAGGCTCAGTGTTGTTTGAAGAAGAAGGAACTTATTTTGTCATCATACTTGTATACAATGAAACTGTGTCTGGCGTCTCTCCATATCTGTACAAACAGTGCTGGGCACAGTTCCACTAATCCACTAGTCACGGAACAAATATGTTGTTTTCGTTTAGCAGCTTAGCGTTTTGCTAACTTTGGAAACCGTTAGCTGAATTAGCTTCCATAAATTAGGTTTTGCCAACTTTGTCTGCTTAAAATATGTACAAGCTTGTTCCTGTCTGTTGTGGGCGTGTCTCGGAGAGTCTTGTCAGGCACGCTACAGCGTGCACATGTTATGACGTGATTGGTCGACGCAGCTTCAACTGGAAGGAGACAAAGTCGTGACGCAGGCTGGGTGATGTTATCTACCGTATTCGTCGGTATATAATATGCAGTTTTTTTGCTCATTTGAATGTCCTGCGTGTTATACGCCGAAGCGTATTATCTATGGATTTTTTCTGGTTTATTGGCAATAATTGGACAAAGCGTATTATATACAGGAGCGTATAATACACCGACGAATACGGTAAGCAGTTAGCGGTTTAGCGTTAGCTTCCACTAGTTTCTTTTATTGTTTTACCTGTTTGGCAGTTTAGTGTTGGCAAAGCACATTTTTTTAGTTAGTGGAATATGGGTTAGTAAAGCTAACTTTGTGATTAGCTGTGCCCACCACTGGTAATAAAGTAATATATTGGTACAGTAAAAAAGACAACTGGTTGGGCCATACTTAGCAGCAACTGCCGCCATCAAGCGTTTTTTTATTGGCAGTGAGGTTGTTGGTTATGTGGCAGGATTTTGTCCCACTCGTCTTTGCAGAATTATTGTAATTCAGCAACGTTGGAGAGTTTCTGAGCATGAACAGCCTTTTTAGGGTTATACAGCTCAATCAGATTCAGGTCAGGACTTTGACTAGGGCATGTCAGTCAGTGTCTTCATTTTGTTTTTCTTAACTCATTCAGAGGTGGACTTATTGATGCGTTTTGGTTCATTGTCCTGCTGCAGAACCCAAGTCCACTTCAGCTTGAGGTCACGAACAGACAACCAGACGTTTTCCTTCTGGGGTTTTTGTTAGACAGCAGAATTCATGGTTCCATTTACCACAGCAAGTCTTCCAGGTCCTGAGGCAGCAAAACTGCCCCAGACCATCACACTACCACCACCATGTTTCACTGTTGGTATGATGCTGCCTTTACAACAAATGTAATGGAACATGCACCTTCCAAAAAGTTCATCTGGAGTGGAGGTGGAGAGGGCCGCGGCTTGAGAAACGAAGTTGTTTCTGTGTCTGTTGGTGCAGGATCTTGTCTTATTTCACCTGCCAGATGGTAACCGTTAGAAAACTGGGTGACCCGGATGTTCATTCATTCATTCATTCATTCAACCTTTATTTATACAGGCTAGCCTCGTTGAGTCCCGGGGACTCATTTACAAGAGGGACCTGTCTCACTCACACCAAACAACCATCCACTCTCACACTCACACCTAGGGTCAATTTAGAGTCACCAATCAGCCTAACAATGGATGTGCGTGGTTGTAGATTTTAGTTGCTTTTTTCCTCAGTTTGGTGGACAGGCTGTCCAGGGACGGCAGCTCCTGACCCATGATGCGTTGGGTTGGTTCTTCTGCTCAGCAGCTGTACAGCTGGTGCACCACACCGTGGAACAGTTTGTGATGACGCACTCAGTCTGTCTTCCTTAAGAAGTGGAGCGTCAATGTGTTGGGGCGCAGAGCCAGAGCTGTTATTTCTAACTCGGGCCGGGCTGGGCCATGATGATGTGCTGGATGGGCGGGCCGGGTGGTGTCACGCTTTGGATTACGTCAGCGGATCAGCCGTGATCCAATTACAGTATATGGCAACATGGCTTGCCATACTTTCACCAGCTGCATGCAGCCATTTCACTGCGAGCTGACTGGCCTTGAAAGAGGTAAACTAAAGTTCAGTTAAACTTCAGGTGGGACTGTACTGTCAGGAGGCGATCCATCGCCCAAATGGACGTTCACTCAGCTGCGCACCCAAACAAAGCAGAATGCAGGCAGGAACGTTTTTAATGTGCTTGGACGGCCATGAAAGGACAAACACCCCCTCAGTTATGATCTTCTGCCCCTTTTATTCAGCCGCGCGTCTGCCGACTGTTAAAGGTTCAGTCTGCAGTTTCTGTAGAACTGCAGCACTAAGAAATATTTTCAACAGGCAAAGCATTCTGATCCCTCCCCCTCAGAGCCATATGTGGCTCTGCCCCCTTGTGGTCTGTTGAATTTCAAATTCAAGCTCTGTTTTTATTGGCTGATTCAAATTCAAGCTCTGTTTTTATTGGCTGGTTACAAACTCTGTTTTTATTGGCTGGAAAATGGCGGGTCACCTTTTCTTTTTAGAAATGCTTATTTACCACCTGGAGAAGCAAGGGGACAATATTTTTTTTAATTTTTTTTCAGAGATTACCTGGCTAACATCAGTCTGTCAGGAGGTAGTGACAGAGTGAAGAAATATGTTCATAAAAAAAGCTACATACTGAAGCTTTAATAACTACTGTATAATAATCAGTTAATTAAAAATGTGTGTGTGTGTGTGTGTGTGGGGGGCTTACTGGTTTGGACTTGCAGTTACAATCAATTTGTTGTGTCGGGTGGGGTTTGGAAATGATTGCTACGGGCTGGAGCCGGGTCGGATCAGATTTTTTGGGCCTGAATGTAACTCCAAGCAGAGCCTGTTTTACTTCCTGCATGGTCTTTTATTTGAAGCCACGTTGCTGTTGCCTCTAATGTCAGAGTTTTGATTAAACGGAGTTAGAGGTTGAGTTGCGTCGTTGTGAATGACTCTTATCAAGTTTTAGCTCAGTATCTGTAAAATGGACTTAGTTATGGTCGATTGTTGTTTCCTATTGGCAGTTGGCTGTGATGGCCTAATGCAGAGCCGTATATAGTGAGAGTTGTGACACTCTTTGTACTCGCCGCTAGGCGGTCACGTGGTTCATGCAGCTCCCAGTAGTTACAAGCAGCTCATCGCTGCCAGTCAGTTTGAGCAGCTACTGGCGCAACAGAACACAAAAATAGACTTTTCTTACTTTGTCCAGCGTCTTTCAGTAATTATTGAGCAGTAACAAACTGATTACTTAAATGATTACTGATTATTTCACTGACTATGCGTTTTATTAAAGCATTTTTAGACGTGGCAGATGCTTTTATCATTACAGTGAAACGAGACTGTAAACACATTAGAAAATACATGTCTACTATACAATACAATGACCAGTATAGCCATGTCAACAGTGTTTTATGTTACACATAAAACATTTTTTTAAATTAAAAACAGAGTAACACCTAGTAAGCTATTTCTGATGTTCTCTGCATGATAATTCTCCACCTTGTCCTTCATGCCAGCAGTATCTGCTCCAGTTTACCAGATCATCTGGGATGAAGTCTTCATTTCTGCACATTAGATAGTTGTTCAATTTTTTTAAAATTAGCAACCGAGTACCTGGATGACAGAGTTGATTGTGCTTGTAGCCTGACCTGACTGTTGTAAAATTGTAATTCACTGATTAAAATGTTAATTTAAATGAAACAGTTTCTAGTTAAAATCATAACAGGTGACAAAATAAGTGTTAATTGTGCAAAAATAAATTACCAAACAATTTATTATAAAATATGTCTGTAAAACAAGCTTTAATGAAGTAGGCCTACTTCACTACTATTTATACTGTTTATTAATTACATAATCATCCCAACAACACAAAGTGAGTAATGTAAATTTAATCTGCACACAAAACATTCTGAATCAGGGCTCAAAATGTTTAACTGTCAAAGAAATGTGCAAGGAAATAAACTAGTATCACTCTACAGGCACATTTTGAGAGAGGGCACTTCACAAAGACACAGTCAGGCCGTGTGAGACTGAAGAAGGTTCCAACCGTTTGTTTTCATCGCCCAGAACCAAATGAGAAGAACAGCAGAACTTTCCCTGACCAGTGATCTCACATATTTTGCTAAAGTTCCTGGTTTTAGTTTTCTACATTCACCTTATAATCTAGCTGTTTTTGCAATCTTATTTTAATTTCATTAAAATTTTAAAAAATCTGTATGCCTCTTTTATTATCAGAGTCAGAGAGTTTTATTGTCATTTGCACCGCATGTGGTACATGTGATGAAAACGAGATTATGTACACAGGGTCCCAGTTACATCCAACAACAAATGCAAGAGAAAAAGAAAAGAAGAAAAACATCAACTAGTAATACACTAAGCCCTAATGTAGTAGAAAAACATCATTATAAACAGCAGCACAAACATGAGTCTGTATGAGCAGATGGTCACAGGTGAACACAGCAACATGACAACAGATCAGCATCAGCATGATGTGATGTTACACGCTGGAAGCTTATTTGAACAAGTGGAAGTAAAAAGGCAATGGAAATAAAAAATGCTACATATTAAAATACCAAAAGTAATAAAAGTTACACACTGAAAGCTTTTTTGAACAAGTGGGTCTTCAGTCTGGTTTTGAACAGAGTCAGATCAGAGGTGGCACGCAGCTCAAGGGGGAGGCTGTTCCAGGCTTTTGGGCCGGCAACAGAAAAAGACTGGTCTCCCCATTGTTTGTACCTTGAGCGAGGCACCTCCAGCAGGTGTTGACTGGCAGATCGTAAAGCTCTGCTGGGCTGATGGACTTTCAGAAGTTCTGAGATGTACAGAGGAGCAAGTCCATTCAGAGCTTTGAAAACAAACAGGAGCAGCTTGAACTGTATCCTGAACTGAACCGGTTGATGGTGATGGTGGGGAGACTGACTCCAACAGACTTCTGTGCAGCCTTCACCACTCTCTGTAAAGCTTTTCTTTCTGCAGCTGTGCAGCCTCCATCCCACACGTTGATGCTGGAGCACAGGATGCTCTCCACTGCACACCTGTAGAAGGAGGTGAGGACTGAGCTTCCCAGACCAGCTCGTCTCAGCCGTCTGAGGAAGTAGAGTCTCTGATGATCTTTCTTGATCAGGCTGGTGGTGTTGTTGCTCCAGCTGAGGTCATCATTCAAGTGTACACCCAAGTACTTGTAGCTGGAGACCACCTCCACCGCAGATCCTCTTATGTTCAGTGGGGCGTGGGTGTGTTTGTTCCTTCTGAAGTCCACAATCATCTCCTTCGTCTTCTTCACATTCATGTGAAGGTTGTTCTCTTTGCACCAGCTCTCCAGGTGTTCCACCTCCTGTCTGTAGCTGGATTCATCATTGTCTGTGATGCATCCCACCACCGCTGTATCATCTGCAAACTTTACAATATGACAGCCTGGATGTGTGGCTGTACAATCATATGTGAGCAGAGTGAACAGAAGAGGGCTCAGCACACATCCTTGAGGAGAGCCAGTGCTGAGGGTTATGGTGGAGGAGGAGAAGTTGTGGATCTTGTTGTGGATATAAGTTGTGGATATAACTGTCTATTGTCGTCACTGTTGTCATCATCCTTTGGTAAAAATCCTTCATGGAGCTCCCCAACACCATGGATACTCTATGGAGAGAAGCAAGTCTATTAGAAAGCATTCTTCCTTCATGTCATGATGTGCAAAGAAATAACAGAAATAATTCTTATTTCTTGTTCTGTCTTGAAAGAGAGCCTAATCTCAACTTGGCCCATGATTACCATACGCTAAACTAATACTATAATACAAATTCAAATTAACAGTCCTGCAGTAAATACCAATTTGTGACGGTTATGGTGTTAAAATAATTTTATTCAAACTTCTTGATTCAGAAATTATTGTTTTGGGAAGACATAAAACGAGAACTTGTACCTTTATGATACTTTGTTTGAATGCAGTTCTCTGAAGTCATTCTGTGGTTCACCTGGAAAACAAAACAATTTACTCATCTCTACAATCACATTTTTCTTTAATGATAATGTCACAATTTATGCTGCAGTCTTTGACAAAGGATCTATAATTTGAACTAAATTAAACCACAACAATCTCAGAAAAAAGGCTAAGTATTTTCTGGAATTATCATAAAAAATAAAAATATAAACTTTTGAAAATTTAAGCTGTAATGGATATTTTAAAACGATGAATTAGACAGAAATAGACCCAGTTAAACCATCATGATAGCAGAGCTAGCTACAGTTAACACACAACTAGCAATTTAACATGTTAAATTAACAAAAAACTGGCGACATGAAGTGTTAGCGTTGATAAATTGTGGTCAGAACAATCAGCTAACACCTCAAAGTGGCAAAAAAATGCTGTATTTTCATCAACTTACCAGAGAAAACACGGAGAATGTACTGCGTTCAATGGTAGAAACGCAGCTGTATGTAACTTTCAGCAGGTCCGTGACCCACGTGACTTCCGCATTCCATTCTTTCTATGGGAGTCAATGGGAGTGTCGCAACTCTCACTATATACGGCTCTGGCCTAATGCACAGGGTTTGCTCTGGGAGTTAATCGGCTGTATCCAGAGCTGATCCAATATTTCCTGCAAGTTTCATGAAAATACACCCGTCATATTTTTTATTACATTATAAACAAGTATATTGCCCAATATGTTAGTGCTCAGAATATGTTGGTGATTGTTATCCTTCACCTTTCAGCAGCGATAATAAATGCTTTTATCAAAACAAGATACCCCGGTGCATGTGCAAGACCAACATAAATAAAAAAGGTGTACCATAAAAATCGGGGTATAACGCGCAGTTTTTTACTCATTTGAATGTCCTGCGTGTTATATGCCGAAGCGTGTTATTTATGGATTTTTTCCCGTATTTTTAGACCCATTTTTGGCTCTGATATCACCGTTTTTCATTTTGGGCAAAAAAAATGGTGCAGTACCACTTTTGTCCGCTAGGGAGACACTTCCAGACTGTTTCTAGCTCATGTGTCCGAAAAAAGCCTCCTCTGGTCGGACTGACTCTGTCGCTGCCCGGCCCCTGCTCTGGATGTAGCTGCTGTTAGCTGTGAGGTTCGCTGTTTTTTTTAGCAAGATAACTCATAAACCACACCGCGGATTTTCTTGAAACTTACAGAGCGTAATTATTTGGTGGTCATTTACACACTGTTAGCTGTATAAGACATTTGAGATAAAATTCAATTTTTTTATAATTTATTTTAGTAGCGCACGAGACTGTTTTGGAAGAAGTCAAACCGAAACAATTTATAATCTAGCAGATTTGACCATTTCGTGAATTGATTAAGGAACGGTTAAGCTCAGGAACCCTTGTGCTATAATGTCAGCTAAGAAATATATTTTTTCTCGCAAAGAAATAATAGTTTTTACCGTGTTATCTTGTAAAGTCCTTCGCTAACGGCTCGCTTCTGTGGCCGCCATTTTAAGCAGGGCAAATGAGGTGCTGACGCGTCGCGTAGCGGTGACGCATAATAGATGCGTGTTATACGCCGAAGCGTGCTATTTATGGATTTTTCCAATTTATTGGCAATAATTGGACAAAGCGTGTTATACACAGGAGCGTGTTATATCCCGACGAATACGGTAAATAATATTTCATTATCTTTGTAAATGATCAGAGCACGTCCGTTTAGGTTAACAATTAAGTCATTGGCGTGTCTAAATCCCAAAGAGACATGAGTACACTTTGACTCAGACTTCATTAAGATGTCACTGAAACACACGTACAGTTCTTGTGTTGACATTTTTACAGATTTAAAAGTGACAATACTCAAAGAATGAGTTCAATTGAAACTGGAAAATGTTTTTGAATCAAGAAAATAGCACAAAAAAGGTGATAAAGAAAGGAATTAATGTCAGTAGAAGAAACCAAAAATGACAATATATTAATTTTTCTTTTTGTTTCCTGTTGTCGTCCATCTCTGCTGTAAATGTCAACATTTATGATGGTGTTGTTCCCTGCAGATCTCCTGCACCTGGCCAGGGCTCAGAAGGGATGACTCCTATAGCTGGAGGTGTGATGACCCCACGTGGTACTCCAGGTCTGACCCCGGGTCCGACACCGCTGAGGGACAAACTGAACATCAACAGTGAGGAGCAACTGACTGACCCTGCATACTCTAAACATCTGGTAAAAACACAAAAACCAGCTGTGTTTGGTTTAATTCTGTTTTTCTACTGTTTTAGGCCAGTTCTTTTTTGATTACCATACACTCTTGGTGGAACAGTTTAATCAAAAACAGCACATTTACTTCCTACTTTATTTGGTGCTGCTCTTCAACAGCAAAAGGAGAATCTGCAGCAGCTGAGACAAGGCCTGATGTCACTTCCTGTCCCGAAGAACGACTTTGAGATTGTTCTTCCTGAAAATGCAGAGAAAGAACTTGAAGAAACAGAAATGGAGTTGGGATTTATTGAAGATTCTTCAGATATAGAGGCTCGCAAGCAGGTACGCCACAATTCTTTCTCTCCTTGTAAATGCTGTAAAATGGACACTCACTGCCGCTGTGTGTGGATGTGTGTCCTGTCAGGCTCAGCGGGACGCAGAAAGGGAGAAAGAGTTGAAGCTGCGACACACTGCTGTGCAGAGGAGTCTCCCCCGACCCACTGAGGTATAGTTTGAGTTTAGACTCTCTTCCAAGCATACACCTCCAAGTGTTGTAAAATGACCCATAACTACCTCTGACACTCATTACCACCAGACAAAGGGTCAGTAGAACCACTTGAGCCTTTATTTACATTTACACAACAATGTCTCTGCAGGTAAACGAGTCCGTCCTTCGTCCTGCCTCCATGGATCCGCTCTTGGACCTTCAGGTGGCCGAGGAGCTCATCAAACAGGAAATGATCACCATGATGCACAACGACTGCCTGCACCACCCGTCAGCCAACGCAGCCAATCAGCTGCAGCGCGGCAAAACCAAAGGCCCCGCCTCCACGTCCAACAACGCCTCACACATCTCTTACCTGGAAACACACCCCTACAAACCAGTCAGCACAGAGGACATGGAGCAGGTCTGAACACACATGAGCGAGGCTTTGGCTTGCAGACATGATGTGTATGGAACGAGTACTTCTTCATGATGGGTTTGTTTTTGCCGTGTTGATAACCAGGCGAAGGTGATCCTGGCAGGAGAGATGGAAGTGGTGAAGGCAGGAATGGGCCACGGAGATCTCAGCCTGGAGGCCTACACTCAGGTGTGGGAGGAATGCTACGGACAGGTGAGCATCGTTATTTGCTGCTTGTTGACATGTTGTATCCTCACCTTATTATCCTGAAGGCAAAAGAGCAAAAATGTTTTTTTCTTGTATCTGTTTGTACTGTTAGCAAAATATCTTATGAAAGGCCCAACAGGTTTTAATGAATCTTTCAAAAAGTTGGGATGGATATTAGGGCTGGGCCATATCACATCGTTCCCGGTAATACCGGTAAAAAAAAGCTTGCCCAGGCAAAAAAGTTATATCATGATATGCTAATTTCATGACGTAATACGTCAGGGCGCCCCGCCCCCTTAACAACCGAGCGCTTCAAATGACCAAACCGAACTGCTCACCTCCCCTGTAACGCTAATTAGTTACGCACAATACTAGCTAGCTAAAATGCTAAAAACAAACAACGCGTGTCTCAGCTTCTCTCCATTCAGCTCTAAACTGCAGGTACAGACAACTTGTCTATCTCCCCCTCCCCCCACCCCTCTCTGAGCTGCCGGTGCAGGCTGCGTCTCCCTCGCTCTAAACAGTCGGTACAAACACGCACAGCTCAACTGTCTCTTGAGTTTCACAGTCGGTTCACGGACCAAGAGACAGGTGATCAGAGACAGATCAGTCACAGAAATGAATAATTCCTGCATGAATAGATGAAGCTGAAACACCAACAAGCTTCAGGGTCAGCTGATCACCTTGTTACAAGTTCTGGAAATTATTCATTCATTCAACCTTTATTTAGTCAGGTAAATCTTTTGAACCTCATGGGCTCATTTACGAAAGCGACCTGCTATTATAGCTCATTTAAAAGGCAACATACTGTATTTTGTTTGTTACATTTATACTCAACAGATCTTAAGCTTCAATTTATTTAGTTATTTTGGGAAACTACACCTGCACTTTAGTTTTTGTGGTGGATTTTGTTGATCTATATTTTGTGCAGACTTTTTCAATCTAAATAACAAATCATTTTTATTTATTTATTTTTATACTTGGAGACTGAATACTTTACTAATGTATGGTTTCATGCCAAGAAAGAGCACCACAGATGCCATCTTTGCGTTGAGGATGTTGATAGAGAAGTACAGAGAGGGTCAGAAAGAACTCCATTGTGTGTTTGTGGATTTAGAAAAAGCATATGACAGGGTGCCAAGAGAGGAGGTGTGGTATTTCATGAGGAAATCTGGAGTGGCAGAAAAGTATGTTAGACTGGTACAGGACATGTATGAAGACAGCAGGACAGTGGTGAGAAAACAAATGCAGTTTAACAAATACAGTAACTAAAATTATTTCAACTAGAGAAATTTGCTTTTCCTGTGAAAATGCAGTGTATTCTGCTTGGTGCAGAATGATTTTACTAAAAGCTGCTGGACAAGAAGTGTGCTTGAACATTAGTAGCTAAAAAGTACAAAAATGCTGAAGTTTGCAAAAAACATGGTTGCTGACAAAAGGAACAATAAAGCGGAAATTACTATAAAGAAACAAAAAAAAAGCTGAAATAAGCAGAAAAAAAGCTGAAATGACCACAAATGGGCTGATGTCGGCAGAAAATCAACAGAAAGAAAACCTCAAATTGGCAGAAATTTGTCAAAAAATTGCAAAAATGCAGAAAAGGCTGAATTTGCATTAAAAAAGTCTGAAAAAAAAAACACAAGATGCTGAAGGAAGCTGAAACAAACACAAACAGCTTAAATTGATTGAAAAGTAGCAGGAAAAAAACCAACATTAGCTAAAACAGCCGAAAAGGCAGAAAAAATCTGAAACTATCATAGTATAAAAAAGCTAATGACGCCCCCCCAGAAAATAAGAATTGCACAAATACCAAGTCACAGCAGGAATGTTCCTTAATGAGCTGAACGTTTTCTTCTATGACTTGTTGAATTAGAACTGAAATACTGTAGCTTTTTTTCCTCCTCAACATAGCTTTTTAAAGTGTGGACCAGAACTTGTCCATTTTCTGATCTCATGTTTCGGTTCGTCAGCAGCAACTGCAACACTGCTGCTGAAACGTAACAAAGTATGAGCGAGGCATGACAGATTGCTGGCACTTTATAGAAAATGACAAATATTGTCCTTTTCATTCGTTTAACCTCACTCTCTGCTCTTTGAATTGATAAAGCTCCTCGGATGAGAAGCGGAACGTCTTCTGTTACAAATAAAGTCCAGTTGTTTCTTTATTGAACGCCTTTTTTGATTTTATCATGTCCTGGATGACTGAGAATCTTCACCAGCATATTAAAAAAGTCTAAAAACATCAAATTAAAATCAAACTTTTCTTTTAAATGTTGATTCATCCATCCATTATCTTTACCCACTTCTTCCTTATATATAAAAAATAATAATAATAAACTGGCCTTTACAAAAGGATGGTACTTCTAGAAAAGACTAAACTAATTTCCCCACAGGGACATGTTAAACTAGATGTGTCCTTTGATCAACATCTCTGGTGTCTTCAGTCTGTTTAAAGGGTGAGAGGTAGTCACAGGGCTGTTTGGTGTCATGGTGTGAACCACACTGAACATGGACCTCAGGGAGCTGAGGACAGAGCTTACAAAGACAATGACTGACATCATGTTAAAGACTATCAGATCATCTCCAAGCAGCGGATGTTCCTCTGACTACAGCTGTGCAGATTATCCAGAAGTTTGAGGTCCACAGGACAGGAGACAAGAGACAGATAATAGGAATAAAGGTTCCAGAAGAACTTCCAAAGAGATTAGAGGAGAACTCAAATGTCAAAGTTCATCAGTGTCCAGTCAAACCATTGATCGTTGTTCGAGTCAGATTGACTGAATGGAAGACGACACAGGAGACACCAGATCATAACAAAGCAACAAGAGAATTTGACAAAATACATATTAACAAGCCGCTAAGCTTCTGGGACAATGTCTTTTGAACAGATGAGACAAAACTGGAACTTCCTGGTAACAAGTGCCATCAGCTCTGTGTCCACAGACCCTAAACTGTACCTAGAATGAAACGTTGAAGAGGCTCGGTTCTGTTCTGCAGCTGCTTTGCTGCATCTGACCCCGGGTGTCTTGAATCTGTGCAGGGAACAATGAAATCTCAAGACATTCTGAGGTGAAGCGTACTGCTTGTGTCATAAAGCTTAACTCAGTCACAACTCATGGGTCCTCCACAGGATTATGACCCAAAACACCACTGAAAACAGCCAGAATTGGATCAGGACCAAATATTGGACTTTTCTGAAGTGACCCTCTTGAGCCCTGATCTACCATATTTTTTGGACTGTAAGGTGCACTTAAAATCCTTTAATTTTCTTAAAAATCGACAGTGAGTCTTATTTATGTATTAATTCTGGTTGTGCTCACTGACCTTGACCCGATTTTATGTGATTATTGTGAATGAGTTGAATAGTGTTTGACTTATCAGTTTTGTTTTGCTTAATGCGCCTTATAGTCCAAAAATACGGTAAATCCTGTTGAACATCGGTGGAAGGAGCTCTTCAAACCTTAAGGTTCGCACAGACTCTGGCGGTCCTCAGTCTGCGAGAAAACCGTGTGCACTGTCCGCAGACGGATGAGACTTCATGCTCAAGTGTCCATCCTCCCTGAGCGGCTGCAGAGCAGCTCCGCAGGCACAGAGCGTTTACCTCGGGGCAGATTGAGGTAGCCGATTGGTTATTTGCTGACACGCCTACTGGATTGATTTACAGGTAAAAAATATATATATTAAAAAAAACGAGAACTGGCAGCCGCAGCAGTGTTCTGTGTTTATATGTTGCTAATAAAACATTCTAAAAAATAAAAACAGGGAGCGCTGGTCCTGCAGCCCACACATCAGAGCAGCCCACCAGGAAATCTCCAGACCCTCCCGCAGCCACGCTGGACCTGATTTTAGATACATATAAATAAAGAAGATACATATAAAATAAAAGGTAGCAGAAGAAGAATAATATCTTATCATATCTGCCCCTTCTTAACAAATCATTTTAAACAAACAAAATCAAGCAATGATTATAAAATAACATCGCAAAGAACATAATTTGTCACATTACTCATTATAATTAATAGATATTTACAAACTTATATATAACTTGTTAACAAAATATTCTTGATCTTTTTCTTAAATAAAAATAATGATTTCTCTTTTTTAATATCACATTCCAAACTATTCCATAAACTTATTCCTTTTATTTAAGTACCGGTAGACCTACCCCTCAAGCTGGTTCGATACTTCGGTTTAACAAAAATATCCATTCCCTTTAAATTGTAACAACTATTCCTTTTTGTAAAATATGTTTGAATGTGTGGTGGTAGTATATTATTCTGAGCCTTGAACATAATTAATAGAATATAGTAGTCCACCAAATCATAAAACTTAAGTAATTCATTTGATAAAACAAAATACTAGAAGGATGATAATAATGTTTGCTTAAGACAATTCTTACAGCTCTTTTTAGTAAAATGAAAATTGACTGGGTTAAAGTTTTACAAGCAGTGCCCCAAACACCAACACAGTAAATTAAATGTGGTACAACAATTGTGTTGTATAGCAAACCCAGAGCTTTTACATTCAGCAAGTCCCTTACTTTATACAGTACTGCCATGGACTTTGATAATTTAGTTCTTACAAGGTTAATATGTTGCTTCCATGACAGTTTATCATCAATAATTACTCCAAGGAACCTGACTTCATTTACTCTGCGTATCTCAACGCGATCAATTTTGAAAGGAAAATCCACAGTGAATTTTTTTTTTACTAAATATCATATAATTAGTTTTTTCAACATTCAACGATATCTTATTTAGTTTAAACCAAGTTTGTAGTTTAGCAAACTCCCTCTTCATAAGTTCAAACATCTGATTTTAATTAGCTCAAGACAAATTCCTTCATTTATCACCATTTCAGTCATGGAGTCAATGGACATGGAGGAAGAGGTCTGTTGCCTCTTGGCAAAAAACCAAAAGAAAAGGCCATTAAAGGTTCAGTATGTAATTTCTGGAACACGCTGGAACTTAGGAAAATTTTGAACAGAGACACATTTCTGGTCCCTCCCCCTCAGAGCCATATATGGCTCTGTTACCCTTGCTCTGCTGAAATTCAAATTCAAGCTCTGTTTTTATTGGCTGGTTACAAACTCTGTTTTTATTGGCTGGTTAACGGCGGGTCACTGTGGCTTTTTAGAAATGCTTTTAGAGAAGCAAGGGGACAATAGTTTTTTTCAGAGATTACTTGTCTAAAATCAGTATGTCAGGAGGTAGTGACAGAGTGAAGAAATATGTTAAAAATATATTGTTAGAAAAGTTACATACAGCTCCTTTAAA
>JBBPBX010007767.1:31930-42633 GCA_038048925.1 Garcialebias charrua | reverse complement strand
CCTGTGGACAGGTGCAGAAGTCTCAGAAGACTTTAAAACAAAATCACTGGAATGTCTCAAAAGTTTGAGCAACAAAATATTGTTAGTGATTCCTTTGTTTTCTTGAAGGTCACGTATCTGTACACGTCAGTAACCGTTTGTGTTTTGTTGTGCAGGTGTTGTATCTCCCTGGTCAGAACAGGTACACCAGAGCTAACCTGGCATCTAAGAAGGATCGTATTGATAGCCTGGAGAAAAAGCTAGAGGTGAGAAAGCACACGTCAGACCACTGATTTTAAGTCTTAATGTTTATAAAACAGTCCAAACCGAGACCTCTGTGTCCTCCTGGTCCCCTCAGGTGAACCGTGGTCACATGACGGCAGAGGCTCGACGAGCAGCTAAGCTGGAGAAGAAACTGAAAATCCTTCTGGGGGGGTTTCAGTCCAGAGCTCTGGGGCTCCTGAAGCAGCACAATGAGCTCTGGGAACAGGTACTGAACACATTTTCATCTCATCTGAGACGATTTATTCCAGAGGCGTGCAAGTTTAAAGGTCTCAAGTTCATCGCAATGTTTAAATCTAGTCAGTAAACAGAAAACGTTAAAGTCTGCTGTCCACACTTGATTTGATTTATAGATATAGCTGAGGTCAATTACTGGGGCGGCCATTTTTAATTGGGGTGTAGAAGTACATACATTACTTTCTGAAAGTTTCACAATCTGTCCATCCAGTGGTTTGAGATCCAAAAACAAATGGCTCGTAATCTGGCAGCACTCTGAATAAGTACTGTGACTCTCAGCTACTACCACACCATGACGGAGCTCAGTTTCTGACTGAGTAGCCCTTTTGTTTACTGTCACAAAGAGAGGAATTGGAAATACCCTCAGTCCGTCCTTCTTGTGAGCATAACTTGAAAAATAAGTGAGGTATCGACTTCCATATTGTTGTGGCTAGAAGCAAGAAAGGTCCTCATCAAAAATTGGGCTGCCAAGTCAAAAATCCAAGATGGCCACCATTGAGGAAACTATATTTTTTATATTGCCTAAAAGTAGTTTCCTCAAATGATCAGGGTGACCTTGACATCACCTTGCTCATCCACTGCACGTAGTCACAGATAAAATGTCTCCCTCCACTCACCAGGATCTGAAGCTCTGTGCCATCTTGGACAATGAAAAAAAAACCTACCTCTGTTCTTCTCCACACTGTAACTTCTACTCACTTGAATATCTTCCACCAAAAACATTGTTTACTTGAACTCTGTTCACTTCCAGTCCAGAAAAACACTCCTCTCCAAAACTACAAACATTCACTATTCACGCCCCTCAGTGACGGGGGACATCAGGGACTTCATCAGTTGATGGTACGCCAATGATTACCGTATTCGTCGCTATATAATACGCAGTTTTTTTGCTCATTTGAATGTCCTGCGTATTATACACCGAAGCGTATTATTTATGGATTTTTTCCCATATTTTTAGACCCATTTTTGACTCTGATTCGCCGTTTTTCATTTTGGCCTAAAAATGGTGCAGTACCACTTTTGTCCGCTAGCGGACACTTCCAGAGAGTCCACCGACCGTCATGTGTCCGAAAAAAGCCTCCTCTGCTCGGACTGAATGTCGCTGCCCGGCTCCCTGCTCTGGAGGTAGCTACCATTTAGCTGTGTTGTTGTTAGCGTTTTTTTTTTAGCAAGATAACTCATAAACCACACCGCGGATTTTCTTGAAACTTACAGAGTGTAATTATTTGGTGGTCATTTACAACCTGTTAGCTGCAGAAGATATTTAGAGCTAAAAAAAAAAATCGCTTTTAGCATGTTAGCTGTTAGCTACCATAAACAGATACCTACTGTTTAGATAAACAGCTCAGAAACCACTCGGTGGATATTTTTTCTGCTTACAGAGTGTAATTATATGGCTTCAATTTACAGACTGTTGACCTGTAGAAGACATTTGAGATCAAATTCGATTTATTTTCGTAGCACCCCCGAGGCTGTTGAGAAAAAGTCAAACCGAAACAATTTAAATGCAGCAGATTTGACCATTTCGTGAATTGATTAAGGAACGGTTAAGCTCGGGAACCCTTTTGCTATAACGTCGGCTAAGAAATATTTTTTTTCTCAGCAAAGAAATAATATGGTAAATGGAGCTTATTTATATAGCGCTTTCCAGCCCCCTGTGAGGAGCCCCAAAGCACTTTACAATACTAGCCATCCACCCATTCATTCAGACATTCATACACCGGTAGTGGTAGCCTGCCTTGCAAGGCGCCATCCAGACCTACCGGGAGCAACTCAGGGTTAAGTGTCTTGCCCAGGGACACAAACACATGGTGGGCGGATGCGGGATTCGAACCTCCAACCTTCCGATCAGGGGTCGACTGCCATTACCACTACACCACGGCCGCCCCGTGTTTTTACCGTTTTAATCTTGTAAAGTCCTTCCGTGCTGACGCTTCTGTGGCCGCCATTTTAAGCAGGGCAAACGAGGCGCTGACGCGTCGCGGTGACGCATAATAGATGCATATTAAACACCAAAGCGTATTATGTAAGTTTTTTTCTGGTTTATTGGCAATAATTGGTCAAAGCGTATTATACACGAGAGCTTATTAAAGACCGACGAATACGGTAGTTTTTTATGGTTTCATTGGACTGTCCACTGGTGTTCTATGAAATATTTGTTCAACCCAAATGGTTAATGTTTTATCATCTTTTTTGATTCGTGAAAGGTGGGCACACTCACTGGTTTGGAAGAAAACAAACGGACTTAATTAAAAATAATGGATATTTATTAAAGAAGTCTTGTGACAGAAAAAAGTAAAAACATACATGTTCAGATACACAAACTGTTATCTGCTAGAGAAATGTGTCAGTAACTCCGCCACAGAAATTAAACAGCACACACACAACAAGGCATTGACGTAAAATCATTATCCCTCACCTCTTGACACAACTGGGAGAGCCTCACAGTTTTTGGCAGGGATACACATCAACGCAGCCGAGCATCTGATCAGGACCACGGCAGACTCTCGAATTGTTTATCCGAGCGCTTCTCAATTTATACCTTTGTGGAGTACACGACTTCACTCACTCCCATCAAACATGTTTTCAATCAAACTTTGTTTTTCAAAGCAGTGCCAGGCACTGCCAAAAGATTTCTGTTTCATCTATCAGCTACAAGGTCAGTTTGCCCTTAATTGCTGAGCTGTGCTCATCAACATCTTTACAAACTTGGCTGTGAGATACATGGAAACATTATTTGCCTAACTCCCTTTCAGAAGAACTGCAAGGCTTGAAGTGAGATGGGTGATATGCATTCATTCCATCAAAGACCAGTTTTTCGAGAAGGATTGGGCCCTTAATCTTTCAAAGAAACTCTGGACCTTTGAAGCAAAGCCACACAACCCCCCCCCCTCTTCAAGGCTTTAATGAAACATCTTGACACTAAACTAAAATGTTTTTTTGTGTTGCATTAAGCATTAACTCTTAAAAATTGATCAACATTTAGTCAGAAAAACATTAATACTTCTTAAACTTCTTAAACTCTTCAACTGGTTCTTGAGATATTTGGCTAACAAATGAACATGGGAGAAAGCATCATGTCCTTCACCGGTGGAGATCAGATCCTCCTAATGTTTGATGTTCTTGTGTCCACAGGTGGAGCAGGCAGCTACGGAGCTGCAGACTTTCAACCAGCTGAAGAGGCAGGAGGATATGGCCATTCCCAGGAGACACGAGGTGAAACATTCAGCACTGCATATGTTTTTCTAGATTTGACCCATTAACACTTCAGTTCATCAATATAAACAGTAGGGGTGCACCGATTTCAATTTTCTGTCCGATCACCGATTACCGATTTTTAGAAAGTCTGACCTGCCGATTCCGATTTTGGCCGATACTGATTTTCAGGTGTTAAAAGGTCAAAATGCACCCTGAATTTTCAGGATTTTCCAACCTTTGCTGAGGCAGATAAAATCGGTAGATAAAATCGGCTTCTCATTTAAAGATCGGCCGATCACCGAT
This sequence comes from Garcialebias charrua, assembly GCA_038048925.1. Classification (NCBI taxonomy): domain Eukaryota; kingdom Metazoa; phylum Chordata; class Actinopteri; order Cyprinodontiformes; family Rivulidae; genus Garcialebias; species Garcialebias charrua. The sequence continues at coordinate 38,634 of JBBPBX010007767.1, read as the reverse complement.
CTCCCCAAATTAAGGAAATCGGAGCCGATCGATCGGCCGGCCGATTTATCGGTGCATCCCTAATAAACAGTATTGTTTTTTGTTTGTTTTAATTCCATGAGTTCTTGATAGACACATGCACTCTGTTCACAAGACAAAACATCAACAGTTGAATATATGAATATATATGCTGGTAAAATCCTTTTCTTAAACACTGTTGGTGGTTTTGTCACAAAATCAACTGAGCAGCCTCTCCTGCGTGATTTCTCTTCAGACCTCGTTAAAACTGCGTGACCTTTGAACTCAGAGGGTTGAAACTCATTTTCATAAGGAACAATAATTAAAAACCTGATTCCAATCCACAGCCGTGATGCTGTATTTTAAATATAGTCATGTTTTTAGACATCTCCTCTCAAAGTAGTTGTGCAGAAATATGAATTGAACTTTTCTGTGTCAGAAAGAAAACAAGCTCATAAAATAGATAGAAATAAAATACATTTAGACATATGTGCTGCCTGACATCGTTAGCTGTTAGGAGATTCTGACACTTTGAAAACCTTCAACAAAAATATCAGTTTCACGGTATTAAAAACTAAAATTTAAAAACACGTGTACGGATAGTTTATAAACAGAAATGCAGGTAGTTTTAGTGATGTTGTCCTAACAGAACCACACACTGCTTAATAATGATCATATTATAGGTACAGGGTTTCTGCAGAAATCAGCCAGTCAGATTTAATGATATGATCAGTGTCAGGAACATGATTACTGGCCCACATGTTTGTTCAACTGGTCTCCTACCAATCCCTACTTCAGCTCTGATTGTGATTTTACATGTTTGGTCTATAAAAATCCACGTTTTAAACAACAATATGAAGCTGATGCATTGGCTCTGTAGTTTGTCAGTGAGGGGTTTGCTACTTTACTTCAGAGCCTGAGGTAAATCAGTAGAACTGTAAGAGCACGTCTTCTTTTGGCTTTTGTCGCCACAGCGAGTCATCCTCCTCCATATCACCCTGTCCTCTGCATCCTCTGTCCTCACTTCAACTACCTCCATGTACGTTTCCCTCCTCGTGGTCTTCAACAGTAGCACAATTTCCACAGGCACCCTGTTTGTCAACAGCACCAGTGGCGGTTATTGTTAACCCATTCCTCGACCGATCTGGTATGGTTTCGCTTCGATGAACTCGCATTATACAGTAGTTTTGGCAAAATTGTTTTAAGTCAGATGCCCTTTCTGACACAACCCTCACCATTTACCCAGACTTGGGGCCGGCCCGGCACAAGAGATGCATTAATTTTCGACATAGCCTTTACATCGAATCTTTGGTTAACTAATGTTTTAAACTCACTGTTTTGTCATCACTGATATAATCTCAACAATAATTCTGTTTACTACCACAGCCAGATGGTGGCACAGACCATACATCACCTTACCTCGTTTATTTTGCTAAAATCATGCGTAAAATTGGAAATTGCAAATTTTTATTAGAGCCCGACCAATATGGAAATTTCAGCTATCGCCAGTACCAATATTGGGAGGGGGAGGCGGCCGCCGATAAAAGATATACATTAATGGCTGGACATTTTTTAGCTTTGTCCACCACCAAGAATCCAAGAAAACAGTGAGTGGAGCAGGTCTTGTTTATTTAGTGCAGCTGTTAGCAACCATGAAGCTAAGCTAATCAAATCCACACTTTAATTAGTCCCACAGTAAGTTTACAGTTGATGCACTGGTCATAAAACAGTCTTTCTAACTTACATTCACATTTTCTATCCTCCACTATTCACCAAGTGTTAGAAAAATATAAATTAATAAACGTCCTTCCCTGTTCATTGTTTAAACAGTCAGTCACATATGGCGAAGGCCTAATTAGTATTGACGTAGCGCTAAGCTAGCAGCGCATAATACAGATGCATTAGCTAAGCCCAGCGAGCTATCTGAGCGCAGCGCTTCCTTCACGTTGAGCCTTCAAATGTCAACCCCCACGCCCTCTCGAAAACAGTCCATACAAACAGCGTGCAACACAGACGTGTCTCTCGGTGTCGTCCCTCCCACCACCACTGTTGACAAAAGTCACAGAAGAGATGAGTGCCCTGCCAAGGCAAGTAATGCCGGGGAAACACTGACGCGTATATTTTACCTCTACATTAGATTTATTGTTCTGGATTGTTTTACAATTACGTTACGTAAGAAGATCGTCGGCACCTCCTTGCCCTCACTGCAGGACTTACACAGCAAACGCCTCACTCGGAAAGCCCTCTGCATGGCAGGTGATCCCACACACCCACTACACAGCCGCTTTAGACTGCTGCCATCAGGGAGGAGACTGAGGAGTCTCCAGGCTCGAACCAGCAGACTGAGAGACAGCTCTGTTCATCAGGCAGTCAGAATGCTAAACACTCTGCCTGCTCTGCCTCCCCTCCCATTTGAACTGCCTTAACACAAAAAACTTTCTCACACATTACCACTCAACACAAAGTTTTTAACACTGGACCCTGTGTCATCAAACAGGTTATTCACTAAACTCTCGGTCATGTGCTCATTCAGTTTGCACTACTTCTCATATTTGCACTAATGTTACATGTTTGTTTGTTCAGCACTTTGGTGTGGACTTGTTCCTGTTGAAAGTGCTTTATAAATAAAATAAAATGGTATGGTATGGTACAAGGCAATAGCCCATGCTAGGTTATCCAAACGTTAGCTTGCTAACTTGAAAGGCATGTACCGGTAGTTAATGTCAAGTGGGTTGGAGGATTGAATTTAATTTATTGTTGATTTTTTTATTTTGCAGATCAGTTAAAATAAACTTACCATGCTCTGTTCAGCAAAATATGCCACAGAATTTAGTTGCTCCCTGCTTCATCTGTGCTGAAAGTTAAACTTAAGTGAACGGCCATGACTTGAAAATAGTTTTCATGCACCCTCTGCTGGATACATTGTACAATTATGGCTGTTTCTAGCATTTTAGGGGTGAAAATTGTGTTCATATCTGCACATAATGGGCCAATTATAACTGATACGATAGATCCCCAACGTCTATCTTGGCCCAAATTATCGGCCCTACCTCTGTATTGGTCGGGCCCTAATTTTCATCATATACCGGTACTATGAATACTTTAAATGCAGAGAACATTGTGAGTTTTGGGGGAAAATTGTGTTGGGCAAATGATACAGAGGTTTCAGAGCTCTTCCTGCAGCAGAGTGATTCATGATATTGTGTCAGAGCTTTGTATCAAACACCGCCGTCACATGACAAATGACGTTCAAAGGTTCGAACTTCATCGCCGCTTCCGTTCACTTCAATTTGGCTCAGAGTCTCAATGTGTTGAGCCCATTGCAGTTTTACAGCTATGAATACTTTGGTGCAGCACAAGTTATTTAAGATGCAAAAAAATAAACATATGAAATGTTGTGAGGAAATAGAAGTTTAATTTTTAGTTTGGTGCTATTCAGTGAACTGCTTTGAATGATTTGGGATTTATTTGATTTTATTCCACCAAATAGTGTTTTCCAGGAACTACAAATAGTGTTTTAATTATTGAATTGTACTTTTTTTTATGGGTCTCAAAATTACTATTATTTGTATGTGTTTGCACTGCTCACAGCTGTTTTAGCAATAACAGCCACACACACTAAATGCAATATATTAAAATATTTTTCTAAGATGAGCGTTTTACTTTTTTAACAAAAGGTCTTTGTTGTACTTCTAAATTTCTATTTTCTATTCATGTGTAATGCAGATGTAATCATTATTTTGTACAAATGAACAGAACACAACTGACCAGTCTTCTTCTAACTTTATTTGAGGATACGAGATTGAAACAGTCGGTGTTTCAGTCGTGGTCGAGGTTGCTTCATGAGACGTCGACACACCTTTGCTATAATCTTGGGCGTATAAATAAACATCAGTGTTAACATTGTTTACTTCTAGAACTAAAGCATGAAAAACAGCTAATCAAACGGATCAGATAGAACTTTATTGATCCTGCAGGAAATTGTTGCGCCAGAGTTTCAGTACAAAGGAACATACACTGAGACACTCAAACAAGTCCTGCACCAGCTTACCTCTGCATAAATCTTTTTTTTATACAAACTGTAAAATCCTCCACCGTGCTGTCGGAGGGCTGCAGCTGTGCTCTAAAGTCCCTGTTTTCCAGTCGCTTTAGCTGGAGTTTGCATTTACCCATTTTGGTTCTGCTCCTGAAGTTTTCCTGTAAATGATCACTGTCCAAAACATTCCTGTAACTTCACAAATGTTGCTACAAACTTCCTACTTAATTTCTTTTTTATAAATTCAAGTCAAAAGTCAAAGTCAACTTTATTGTCAAAATTGCAATATGTACAGGACATACACAGGATTGAAATTGCATTTCTCTCAGTCCCTCGGTGCAACAGTAAACATTTAAACACTAAAACATTTAATAAACATAAGCATAAAATGAAATAATAAAAGTGTAATACTGTCCTGAGTTTTTTGCATAGTAGTATAAAAGTGTAAAAAGTATATCTATAAAATAAAATGAAAGTTCTGGCATTGACATTTGTAATAGAGTGACAAAGCAGCATATGAAGTTTATGTACACAGTATATGTATGAGGTAGTTGATATTGGTATAGAGGTAAAGTGGCATATGCAATAAGGCTAGTAAAAATATATATATCAGCAGTAGTGTAGATATAAAAAGTAGTGTAAATGTAAACAGTAGTAATAAATGTAAACAGTAGTAATAAATGTAAACAGTGAATGTAAACAGTAGTATGACTATAGGCAGTAATGTAATACAAACATTAGTGCAAATATGAGAAGTAGTGCAAACTGAATGAGCACATGACCGAGAGTTTAGTGAATAACCCGTTTGATGACACAGAGTCCAGTGTTAAAATCTTTGTGTTGTGTGGTAATGTGTGAAAGTTTGTGTTAAGGCAGTACAAGTGGGAGGGAGGCAGAGCAGGCAGAGTGTTTAGCATCCTGACTGCCTGATGAACAGAGCTGTCTCTCAGTCTGCTGGTTCGAGCCTGGAGACTCCTCAGTCTCCTCCTGATGGCAGCAGGCTGAAGCAGCTGTGTAGTGGGTGTGTGGGATCACCTGCCATGCAGAGGGCTTTCAGTGAGGCGGTTGCTGTGTAAGTCCTGTAGTGAGGGGAAGGAGGTGCTGACAATCTTCTTTTATTTTATTACGTGTTATTCCACACGCACGCGGCTTTTTCTTTCTGTGCAAACTCTTGGGGGAGAAGGCGCTGTGGAACACCAATGAGAAAAAGCCTGTTTTTGGTGACTATTTTCTGCTATTTAAATGCAGGAGCATTAAAAGAGCCTTCAAAGCAGATGTCGTCTGGCTGTTACTCTACACAAGACACAACGCAGAATCAAATACGCTACAAAACTGAGGGGCAGATATAATAAGATTTCATCTTCTTTCTGCTCCTTTCATTTTATCCTACTTGTATTCTTGTATCTGATGAAACTGTCTTGTATTGTTCTTGTAAAATGAATGAACAAGGAGGTGCCCACGATCTTCTCAGCTGCTCTCACAATGCGCTGGAGGCTCTTGCGGCAGGATGCAGTACATGCACCAAACCACACAGTGATGCAGCTGGTCAGGACACTTTCTATGGCACCTCTGTAGAAGGTGCTCATGATGGGGGTTGAAGCTCCAGCCCTTTTCAGCTTGCGGAGAAAGTAGAGACGCTGGTGAGCCTTCTTTGCCAGTGCTGCAGTGTTCCTGCTCCAGGACAGGTCCTTTGAGACGTGCACTCCCAGGAACTTGGTGCTGTCTACTCTCTCCACTGTGGTTGCTGTTGATGGTCAGAGGGGCATGTTGGGCATCCACACTTTTGTTAGTTTCTGGGGTCATTTTTCATCTCAAATGACAGCCATCAGTGTTGTTCTCTGCTTGTTTTAAATAAATAATCTTTATTTGATCAGTTAGGTTAATTAAGGATCAGTTCTCATTTAACTGTAACTGGGACCCTGTGTACATAATCTCATTTCATCACATGTTCTACATGCGGTGCAAATGACAATAAAGACTCTCTGACTCTGACTCATTTACAATGACGCCCTGGGAAAGGAAATGAAGTTTCTAGACTTCAAGACTAGATACAGTACATTCTGTTTGTAAATGGACACAAAACAACAAAAATGTAAATATTTGAGTCTGAAGAGTAAATTTAAACCGGAAGCATCATGTTTGTCTGTTCCAGGCTCTGCGGGAGGACGTGGACAGGCAGATGGAGAGAGAACGAGAACTTCAGCAGAGATACGGAGAGCTGCTGATGGAGAGGGAGTCTCTGCTCAGCAGCTCACAGAAATACTGAGAAACATAAGAACCATTTCAGGCCTGACACAAGCTCCTCGTTCATCGTATCCAGCCTGCTCTTCTTTTCTGGTTCAACTCCAGTGATAAGCCCCGCCTCTCTGTGCTGATGTTGCTGTGATGTCACAGGCTGTTCTGAGCATGCGTCCTCGTTTCTTCTGTACTCAAGTCGACTCGTGACCAATAAAGTTTTTCCAACAATAAACTCAAAACGCATTTCTGTGAATTCTACTGAAGAACTTTATTAGAAGAAGAAAAGAGAAAAGTGTTTTTACATCGTGAACAACCTGCTGAAGCGTCAACAGCTGAGAGAGCTGAGAGAAGCCATCCCCGTCCTGCTGCAAGAGCGCTGAGGGGAGAAAACGAGAGTTTGAACTTCTGGTTCAATCTGAGAAAAACTTTAGCT
>JBBPBX010007767.1:14243-30879 GCA_038048925.1 Garcialebias charrua | reverse complement strand
CCACAGCATGATGCTGCCACCACCATGTTTTACTGTGGGGATGTTCAGGGTGATGTAGTGTTGGTGTTTTGTATTTAGGTCTGATCTTGGCAGAGCAGCTTTGTGCATGTGTTCCTGTGTCAAACTGCAAACAGGACTTCTTCAACAATGAGCAACCTTCTTCCTGCCGTTCCTCCATAAAGACCAGGTTTGTGGAGTGCACGTCTAATAGTTGTCCTGTGGACAGATGGTCCTGCTGTGGATCTGCAGCTCCTCGAGAGTTAGCCTGTCTTGGCAGGTTTGTATTTCAATTTGCAGATTATTATTTTTTAAACCGCTTTTGGAGATGTTCAAAGCTCGTTTAACTTCTATATGCCTGTCTAATGTGTTCCTTGGTCTTCATGATGCTGTATGATAACATGTTCTGTCACAAGCCTCAGTTGAATTTATACTGAGATTAAATTACACACAGCTGGACTCGAGGGATTTTAGTTCCATGTTTCAGAGTAAAGAGTGAACACAAATGCATTTAAGCTACTTTTGTTGTTGTTTTTCTTTCGGCTGCCCCATTCTTCAGGAGTCACCACAGCAAGCAAACGTGCATTAAAAATTTGACCCTAGTTTTCTGCTGGATGCTCCTGTACAGTCCATTTACCATTTTACGTGAAGGTTAATTTAGATATGGGAAAGAACGTTGGGATCAAGGTGTCTGAACACAGCTGGATGATACAGAAGCGTTCAACATGTGTAGAACACAAAGGACGGGGATGTGAAGGGTTTCTTTTAAAAGACGAGACAGGAGGATATAGAGAAGAATTTGAAGGTCTTCATTAAAAACTATTCCCTTGAAGAACTGAAACAGACGCAGGCTCAAACTGCTGACAAACAGCCGAGCAGTTCGATGGGTCAGACGGATTCAAAATGACAGATTTAAATTCTGCAGCTGGATGGCTGCACAGACTGTTAGTCATTACATCACAACGTTGAGACACAGAGCCAGAAAGTGTTTTTACATGTTGGAGTTACAGCTCTGTTACTAAAAGCTTGGCAGCTCAAAGGCACATCAGCAGCCGGTTATCTTTAACCCCCGTCCTGCACGAGTCCACTCAGAAACCACACGAGGTGAACGGAAGAGTCCAGGCTTGAAGTGTTTTGTGGAGGTGAATTTTGTGCTGGTCTCAGACAAAATCCCAGTAAAATCTCTTGAATGTTGAGCTCGAAGGAGCCGCCACACTTCAAGACTTTCCCAAAATGTTTCGGACACGGCTTCACATTTGTTGCCTTTGATAGAGAGCATGCTAAATTAGATATCTGATTTAAACTTGCAAACTAAAACTTTCTTACAAACTTTCACAACACGATTGTTTATAACTGACAAAGTCTGCAGTGTGATAAAGCAGCCAAGCAGCTCAAGTCTAATAAAAAGTGTGCACGTTCGAAATAAGAGGTCAGTACAGCCACATTTTGATGAGAACAGAAACTGATGCTTTTAAGCCAAACATCTATAACCAAGAGATTACAGTCAGGTAAAAGATTTCTGTTAAAATTAATACTGTTATAATTGATGTGAAGACTCTATCTTAATTTTAGGCACTTTATACCTCTTTTTCATGATTTCTAAAACACATAGAAATGCAGGAAAAATTTATTGATTACATACCCTGATGCATGCTCAATAATCCAGCTTTTTTAGATATTGATTACATACCATAGTTTACAAATGATGAATTTTAGCACTACTGATATATAAAGTGGAGATACTGTAGTTAAAATTAAAAGTCTGCAGCCTGACGGTACCTTTTTTCGTTTCCTCTGCCGGACTCGGCTGTCCACGCTGCCGTTCCCCTGCAGGAGGGGCTTTGAAGAGTGCGAGGACCCCGGAGTGGAGGGGGGCGTGGCCTCAGGTGAGTCTGGGTCCTTCTTCACCTGCAACAACCCATGTGATTACTGGAATTCTGCAGTTGTGTAGTGCCTGAAAGAGCAGGGAGTTTACCTCTGTGTGTGTGTTGTAGTGGATGTAGCTGGCAGAGATCACATGACTGACAGGATTTGTCTTCACAGTCATTTCCTGTTTCACCAACAGGGACAAGTCCACAATCTGGAGAAGTTAAACAGGACACCCAGTGTGTTGATCGATGTCTTAAACTTGTGATAATAGTTGGATTTCAACAGAGAAGGAAGTTGTCATCACTACAGCCATTAGTCTTTATAATAATTGATTGAAAATTAATAATTTTGTCTTTAAAAGTCCCACGTAACGAACGTTCAAAAATATAAAGAATAAAGACAACAGTATAAAGGTAACAGTGGACAAATCTGTAAACGTTACATTTTAAGTTATAGTTACAGTTAAAGAGGCAGGAAGTGGCAGTGATTGAAACTATTGCAGTTATTGATCAATTTTAACATTTCAAATGGCGAAAGTGTGTGAAGTGATCTTAAACAGATAGATAGATGGATGGATGGATGGAAGGGTGGGTGGATGGATGATGGATGGATGGACGGGTGGGTGGAAAGGTGGGTGGGTGTGTGGATGTATGGATGATGGATAAATGGAAGGGTGGGTGGGTGGATGATGGATGGATGGATGGAAGGTGGGTGGGTGGATAGATGGATAATGGTTAGATGGAAGGGTGGGTGGATGTACGGATGGATGGAAGAGTGGACGGATGGATTGAAGGGTGGAAGGATGGAAGAATGAGGGATAAGGCCGTACGCAGCTGTACGCCGTTCGTACGCAGCGGCACAAGCGTACCCCCGCAGGGCATGTACGCGCAAAGCTACATTTTTACGACCGCGTCCGCAAACGCGTTGTTGCACAATAAACTGGACTGTTTTGAATGAGACACAAATATATTAAATTCCCCCTCTTCATCCCTGATCTGGTCTTTTCTTTTGTTTTTTTGCCAAAAGTCAAGTGATCGCTTCCTCCTCCGTTCACTCCATGACTGAAATGATGAGAAATGAATGAATTTGTCAAGAGCAAAATAAACTCGGGTCCAGTGTGGCTGCAGATTTCCTGGTGTGCTGGTCTGATGTGTGGGCTGCAGGACCAACGCTCCCTGCTTTTAAATTTATTTTTTTATTAACATATAAACACAGAACACAGCTGCAGCGGAAGCTGCCGGCTCTTGCCTTTTTTTCCCCCACCCGACCTGTCAATCAATTCAGTAGGCGTGTCAGCAAATGACCAATCAGCGACCTCAAGTTTGTCCCGTAGGTAAACGCTCTGCGCTGCAGCTGCTCAAATGACGTCAAGAATTTGGAGCGAAAACGCGAGAACGAACGCTGAGCAGTGCGGGTGAACTGCCTGCGTACAGTACACGTGCACGGACACGTGTACGGACCTACGCAGAGCTCTGCAGGGGCCTTTAGATGGAAGAACCGATGAAAGGGTGGAAGGTTGGATAGATGGAAGGGTGGGTGGGTGGACAGATGAATGGATGGATGGATGGATGGAAGGAAGGGTGGATGGGTGGGTGGGTAGATGGATGGATGGACGGACAGACAGAGGTCAGTGTATTTGTGGAGCAGGATGGTGACAGAAGTCTATCTCTACATGCTGAAGAGGTTGGTTCAGTGTGTTATTTTCTTACCTGTGCAACGGTCTCATACGCCAGGTATGAGAGGATCTCCATGGCAACGCTGTTGGGTTTCAGCTCCAGGCTGCTGCAGTCCAACCAGTCCCGGAACTTGGAGGCTTTCTTGGCTGCAGAACACACAATAAAGAAACACAAAGAGTCACACTGACTCCAGTTGACTTGTACAATCACAACATCTACACCACAAATCTTTTCCATTCATTCAACCTTTATTTAGACAGATAAGTCACATTGAGCCTCAAAGACTCATTTACAAGTGAGATCTGCTTAGACAGACAAAAAGTAATGAAATTAGACCATTAGGAAATGGAGGCGAAAAAATGTCCTATTAAAGGAGACCACATATAGGTCTTTAAAATTTTTATGTTATGTCTGTGTGCTATCTTGACAATATTAATTCATTTTAATACACAAAATAATTCTTAGATAATTAATTATACCCTTTTTAATTCTGCCATTTTTAACTTTCGTTTTGAACGACCGGTTTCTTGAAGTCCACGCCCTTCAACGATCTGTTTACGCCCTCTGTAACAGCCAGTATCTGTAATGTGTTGTTGTTTTAAAATTAGCTCTTTTTTTATTACTCATTTGACTTACTGTTAGTGCTAGCTTAAGATAACTTACCGAAACCCGTCTGAGCGCGCCGCAATTTGCTGCTCCTTTTAGCATTAGACCACCCGAATCCGATGCTAATGTTAGCTTGTTCCTCTTCCGGTGTTCGCCAGCTCCGCTCGTTGCACGCGGCGATTTTGGGAGTTATCGCTGTTCCAGTCAAGACAACACAAAGTTCACCAAGTGTCTCCCGTAAATTAATCCGTAAGGAGAAGGTCCTCGCTGCTGCGAGGCTGCAGCGAGGCTGTACAGTTGAAGCTCCGCTCCATCGCGCCAGAAGAGGGTCCCGTTGCCGCCGGTCCCTACGCCGGGGGTCTGCTCGTTTAATTTTTACCGGCTGCGCGTTGGGAGCGATCGCAAATACACTAAAAATTGAACTAAAACATAAAAATAACAATTATACTTTATTTATAAAGCCATTTAAAAAAAACACAGCTGCAACAAAGTGCTGTACACATGAAATTAAGAACATATAAACAAAAGATGAGATGAAATCATGAAAAACAACAGTCATGTGTTTAATACAGAAGTGGGTTGAGCCTAACCAGGGGTTGCTAGGTGAGGGGCTGGACTCAGGTTGTGGTGGGTTGTGGCTGCGGTTTGTGACGTCACAAACCGCAGGAAGTGAGGAACGAACCGTTTTTATCACAGACAAATAAATCTACTTAGAGTAAATAAACCACTGGGTGCATTTCTTTGGCCTTAGGACTGTTTTTTTATGAAGTACATACCCAAAGTTGAGTAAAAAAACATTAAAAAGTGAATTTTGCATGTGTGGTCCCCTTTAAAATCTTTCTTCATGCTTGAGAAAAAAAAAATTATAATATTAAAAAACACCTCGCACATAATGACATAGACAGTCTGCAGAGCGGGGAGAAACCGAGAACAATGAGCAATGTTCATAGATGCTCTCGTGAGATCTTGACAGTGTTCCAGTACAATCTGACCGTGTTCCAGAAAAACGAATCCTTACCGAAGCTGAGCTGTCGACTCTCACAGAACTCAGAGTATTGAGCCGGATCCATGTTCCGAGTCTGACGCTCCAACCGCTGAATATTCAGACAGAGTTCCAGTGAACATCAACCATATCTCCAGTTAACGTTAACATGCAGCAGGCGACCTCTGACCTCCATCCTTTCCTGTTTGATGGGATCTACTTCCTGTCGTTGAGCCAATGACAGAAGTTCACCGGTCTGATCCATCCATGCTAGGAAGTCCTGGGCCAGTCGCTGCCTCCGCTGGTTCCCACCAGCAGCTGCACCACCTGATGAGACAAACCATATATAAATCAACAAAAAGCCCAAACCATCAGTTCCCGTCAAACCAGCCGGACAAGTCCAAGTGTTTACCTGGCTCCTGCTGCACGTCTTCATCCTCTAAAGTTTTCAGAAGCTTGGATTTATAATCTCTAAACTGGAGATACTTTATCAGTCGTACCAGCTTCCTCTGATTGGAAGACGTTGAGGCAGAAGAGATGAGACAGTCATTTCTTTTAAAGCTGTATTATATGAGTTAGTACTGAGAAGAAACTTGTCTTGATGAATTTTTGAGTGTAAGCAGTTTGTCATCTCTCCACCTTGTCTCTCCTCATCAGGAACAGGATGTCCTCAGCTGAGATGACCCTTGAACCCCGAAGTGCAGCGCCGTCACAGGCCTGGTGCAGCTGACAAACAAACCAACAGAGATGTTCAGGTATGAAACAACCAGGAGACATGAGATCCATGAGATCCAGCAGTTCCAAGCTGTGGTTTCAGGTCCGTTACCATATTCATGAGCTGAGTGTGGACGATGTCCTCAACCAGGGCTGCGGTTTCATGCAGAGACCTGCGAGCGTCTCCCAAAGCAAACCTGAACAAACACGCACCGACATTTGATCAGGATGACGTAAAACCAAACAAACCTTAAAGTACATTTCCCCCAAAATGAGAAAAACTGCAGCTGATAATTGGAGGATCTATAAAGAGGCAGCGGCTGCACTCACATGTTTGCATCTACAGGTAGTACCCGACTTACGAGGACATCGGCATACGAGGTTCCGGACTTACGAGCAGACCAACGAGCAGCAAATTTGTACAGAACATACAGAAAATACAGCACTGGTATGTGTTTTTAGATGAAAGTGTGTTAGCTAACAGTTTGGAAACAAGTTTCTGAGCATGTTTATGAACTAGTACAGGTAGTCCCCGATTTACGAGCGAGATCCGTTACAACGAGGCGCTCGTAAACCGGAAATCTCGTAATTTGGAACGGCCGCCACGCTTCTCGTAAGTCCGGAATTTCGCTCGTAAATTGGAACGGTTTTGCTAGCGCGACTACGAACACTCGTTTTTCATCGAAAAACTGCTTATGAGTGCATAAAAATGATCGGAAACGTGTGTCCACATGTTTAGCTAACGAACTGTGGTGAAAAAACACAGGAAAACTCAGTATTTTTTGCGTTTTTTCCAATAATTCGCCAGCTCGTAAGTCCAGAACCTCGTAGATCAGAGCGCTCGTAAATCGGGGACTACCTGTATAAGGTCTTTTTCCTGTCATCTGCGTATGTTTCCCATACACAGACGAAATTCGTCTCTGCATTTAACCCAACCACCCACCAGGTGGTGCAGTGAGCAGCCCGAAAGCGCCCGGGGAGCTGGAGAAATAGGTAGTGGCCGGGGCGCGAACCCGCGTCCTTCGGGTCCCAAGTCAAAAGCCCTGCCACTACACCATCTGTACGTTTGTGTTGAAAAACGAGTGTTCGTAGTAGCGATAGCATACATTTTCTGACTTACGACCGAAAATCCGGACTTATGAGCGACACGTGTTTCGTGTTCCGACGTACGAGATTTCGTGTTACGAGCACCTCGTAGGAACGGAACTCGCTCGTAAGTCGGGGACTACCTGTATTTGTGAGAAATGACTTCACGTACTGCCAGAGACGTGTTTATCTCCACGTGTGTTCAGGTTCAGGTTATGGGCCATGAATATTCGTCTCTCATTGACGTAGTTGTGTGATGATAACCTCGTCATTTTGTTCTCAGAGCAGCTTCGCCCCTTCTCGACACAAGGCCCGGGCCGAACTTTTCTCGCAGGCGTTTGCACCAAGGATTGTGTGATGGATCAGAAGTTTGTGGACGTGTTCGTCAATGTTGAAATGCGCAGACATTCGGATGTACAACTCTTTAAATATACTAAATCAGTATGCTGGATGGAGATCGTGCAGACATCGTGTATGGAGGAGTCCATCTTTTGAAAAGTGTGGCGCCTCTTCATGATAGATTTGTGTCCAAACAGCAGGGGCAGAGTGGAGACTCTGGTGGGAAGAAACCTGTGCACATCTAGACTGGACTATTGCAATGGTTTACTATCTGTGTGTCCACTAACTTCATTAAAATGTCTTCAGTTGATCCAAAAGGCTGCTGCCAGAGTCTTAACTGGAGTTAGTGGGAGAGATCATATCTCTCCAGTTTTAGCTTCACTCCATTGGCTCCCTGGCTAATTCATTGAATTCAAAATCTTACTTCCAACCTACAAAGTTCTCAACAACATAGCTCCATCTTGTATTAAAATTCCATATTTTCCTAACAGAGCACTTCGCTCTCAGACTGCAGGTTTACTTGTGGTTCCTAGAGTTTCCAAAAGCAAAATGGGAGGAAGATCTTTCACTTATCAGGCTCCTCTCTTGTGGAACCAACTTCCAGTTTCTGTCCATGAGGCTGACACATTGACCAGCTTTAAAACTGGGATTAAGATTTTCCTTTTTGATAAATCCTATAGTTAGTGTTGGCTTGGGTTTTCTGAGCAATCCCTTAGCTATGCTGCTTTAGGCTTAGACTGCTGGAGGACAAACTGACCACATTTCTTCACTCTGCTGCCGTCTTTACTTACTCTGCTCAATCTGTTTGTGTCTGTAATAATTTCTATCTGTTTTTTGTCTTTCTTCCTACAGACAGAACATCTGGACCTGTTCTGTGTCTGTTTCTACTTCCTGTCCTCTCAAACCCAGCCAGTCGAAGCAGCTGGTCCCTCACCGTACGGATTATTCTTATTGCTCTTTTTTGTAGTATTGTTAATGCCTGTAGTGTAGTTTTGTGATTATTGCCCCAGATTTCTGCACAATCACTTAAATAAGTTAAGAATAGTGAACAGTAGAGTGCATGCAACACTTTTTGTTCTATGGCCAACTTGACTTTGTTTAAGAAGGTGATATTTCTTGAGCCTTTACTTCGAACATATCTGATGTGTGGTTTCCAGTTGAGTTTATCATCAATAATGACACCTAGAAATTTGTTTTGATGAACCCTTTCAATACTCACCTCATTTGTATTTGATTTTCTGTAGGTGATTTTTCCTTTCCACTGTCTCCTTTGTGCTTGCTCAGGATGGGAGACTGCGACAAAATGAAGATGCAGCGAGTCTGCTGGTTTCCTTAGATAGAGAACTTTTACTACAGTAATTACCGTATTTTCCGGAATATAGGTTGTGGCTTTTTATAATTTTTGCATGCCCTGCGACCTATATTTAGGTGCGACCTATTTATGGCTTTTTATAAAATAAGCTGATTTGTAATCATTTATTAACAAAAATTAAACTGAGACACACTCTTACAATAATGTCAGCTAACAAATATATTTTTTAGGTGTTTATCCTGCTAAAATTATTCATTTATTAAAGAAAAGTTCAGCTCAGACACATATTTGCTATAATTTTTATCAAACAAACAATTGTTTTTAAGTGTTAATCTTCTTAAAAGCCTTGCTGTGCGCTCCTGTGGCAGACATTTGCAGCAGAGCTAAACACGGTCCACATGTTGACGTAGGTGCGACATATATTCAGGTGCGACCTATATATGGATTTTTCCAATTCTTTGGCAATTGGACAATGCGACCTATATTCAGGTGCGACCTATATTCCAGAAAATACGGTAGCTTTTACATGTACCGGTATGTGGATGTTTCTGTTCCGTGCTCTGAAGTGACTTCTCTTGTGACTTGGTGCTATAATTGAACTGTGTGGTGACGTGTGCTGCACTGGGAGCGGTTTCCCAGGAGCTCCATGTCTGTGTCTTGTGGACTATAGAAGGTGTGTGAGAAAATAAACGTCCTACAGTCATGCGACTGTGCGCCGACTGTTTGGCTTCAGATGGAGTATGCCGGGCCCTTTACTGCTCATTGAAACACTTAATTATTCTGAAATGTGACTGAATTAGAAGCAATTATTAACGTATTTATTAAGGCTTTAAGTATGTGGTAAACAGAAGTGTGAACATTTTAAATAAATAAATGATTTATTGTTTTACAAATTTATGAAAAAATAATAAGATCAGAGACCTTTAATCATTTAATTAGTCATGTTTTAAACTGTGTGTTTAGTATCTCTCAGGTGCCTTCAAGCTTTTTTATCCGACGTTCAGCCGTTTTAGAAGCAACACACGGACACTGGCTAGTTTGGTTCAGTTGTCACCACACTGAGCCTGGAGCACAGAGAGGATTAGTTACAGATCCTCTGACCACAGCTCACAAAATGATTAAAAGTAAGGATTTTTAGTCTTTGTCGAGAATGATCCTGTTTGCTGATAACACCAAAATGAATTAATGAATAAAACCACAAACCAAAATAAATGAGTGATTTTTCTCGGCGAGACCTCCTGAAGGTTAAAATATTCTCTGCTAAATTAAATGCGAAGGACTTTCAACTTAAATCTGCAGAAAACACAAAGTTTATTCACGTCTGAATGCGATGTTGATATCAAATTCTAGATTTCAGTAGATTGTTCACTGAAGTTGATCAGAAAAGATCATTTCACTTGGTTCAGTAAATCAAAGGTTCAAATGAACAGATTTAGTTTTTGTTGCAATTCAAAACATTTGATTTCACCTTTATTGGTCCTTTTCATTCACAAAAGAAAATAAATTATTTGAAAGCGTAACGCAGTAAAAGTTATTTTTGTTATGCTCTTAAAAAAGAATGGTTTTCCTTTTAGATCCAAACGATTCAATTAAGTTATGTTCATAATACAATTTGCATGTGCATACAAATCAAAGTCTTCATTTCAATGGGCAGAGAGTTTGCAAATACACTGGGGTCAAAAGGCTACACACACACACACCGACATGCACGCACACACACGTGCACATGCACGCACACACATACACCTTTGACCACAGTTTGGTCAAACTCCAATTTGCATCCACACAGGCCACTTCCATCATAACAAATTGACTTCAAGCCACATCCTGCAGCTCTCCTCTCCATCTCTCCTTTCTTTTCCTCCATCACAACCACAGCTGACCCCCCACCTCCTTCTTCAGCTGTTCTGTGATTGGCTGTTGTCAGTCATATCCATCAAACAGGTGAGCTTGGCTCTGGTTTGGGGTTGCGGGCAGGTCGGCCTCAGGCTCAGAGGTTCTGAGCAGCAGATTTAGGTTTTGGGGTTTAGTTGGGTTTTAGCCTCTTTAACCACCACCAACATCTACCCACCACACAAAACACAAGGTGAGTGCACACACACACACACACACACACACACACTCATGGATATCACAACGCACAAGCGGTTGGAAGACAAATAGTAGAACTAAAACAAACATTTACTTTAAATAACCAGTTAAAACCAGTACATGTCATGAAGGTGCACTGGTTTTACATTTCACTCACTGGTAGAAGGCACACTGGCACAGTTCTACTAATTTTATTAAACAATAATTAATTAGATTAAATTTCAACAATTCATGTTCCAAAACGTTCGGCTCATTCGGGACATTCCTGCTGGGACTTCTGGTCTTTGTGCAGTTTTTACTTGTTGAAACATTTAGCTTTGTCGGCCATGTTGTCCTCGTAGAAAATGAATGGAGGTCTACGTCCTTCGAAGCCTTTTACTGCTCATGTCAGCTTCCTTCAGCTCTTATCTGCTAAATTCACATTTTTTCTGCCTTTTCAGCCTCTTTCTGTTAATTCCAGTTGTTGCTCTTTTTCCAGCTAAATTCTTGCTAACTTCAACTTGTTTTTGCTCATTTCAGATTTTTTTTTGTAATCTGTTCAGTCCATCTCTGCTTACTTTAGCTTACTCTGCTCATTTCTGCTACAATTTTGCTGTACTGTAGTCAGCTTTTTTTGTTTACACATTTTTGCAGTTTTTCTGCTGCTTTCCTTTTATTTTCCTGCAAAGATATCAGCTGTTAAAATTCAGCTCATATTAAGTTTAGTGATGAAATATTTTCAGCTGAAAACATTCAGAAATATGCATTCACACTGCATTTTCACAGGAAATTACATTTCTCTAGTTAAAACTGTTACAGTTTCATAAATTGCATTTATAAATAAACACTTAAAGACAAGAAAAGATTCTCTGTCCATTTACCCTTAAACAATAATTAAAATGGCTACAATTCTTTTAGATTAAGTGACGTGTGATGCTGTGATAATTAACCTGAGTTTACTGATGACCTTCAGTTTTGTTTCACAGACAAACTTTTAAACTCACTGCAACAATGTTTACATGCAAACCTCAGCGTTTGACTTTAAACATTAAAGATTACAGCTTTTAGTCCCCCCAAAAAACTAATGGAAGTTATAATCTGAATGAACAGTTAATAATTACAACTACGGTATATCATTTGAAGAAGCCGTGTGAACGCTGGGTGCCGAGTGATTTGATGAAACTTGGTAAAGAATTAATTTTAAACTACATTGTTAAAGTTCAAACACATAAAACAAAAGCTCAGTCACCAAAACTGTAAATAAGAGATTAGCACAACAGTTAACAAACTTAGTTTGAAGCTAAGTTTCGCAAAACAGTAGCTAAAAGCTAAATGTAACTCGTTTCTGCCGGGATTTGTTTTGTAAATAAAGTCAAATACCAGTAATTCAAAAAGTATAAAGTTACATTAATGCCAGTCAAGCTGATAGTTTGAATATACGAGGGGTTAAATTAACACAAAGTATGAAAAAGTAGTTTGACTGTACAACAAGACATCAGACTCCGCTTTCAGATCAAAACTTATTGATGTTGTTGTTGATCTGAACAAATGTGATGCACAGATTAATTTTGTTTTTTTACTGAACAGGTTCTCATGGCTTCAAACAGTCTGTTCAGCAGCACCAGCTCCATGCTTTACTGGGGTGAGAAGCTTTCAGTGTGTGTGTGTGTGTGTGTGTTACATCATGCTTTGCAGCTCTGGGATGAAACTGGTCCTGGAAGCTGGACGGTCCTTAGAAGTGGAGGTGGCAGATCCAGATCCAGCCATCAGACTGACACAAAAACAAGAAAACTTTCAGTAAAACTGACTAGAAAAATCTTGTAATCATCATAGAAAGTGCAAACATTTAACATTTTTCTGAGATTATTTTGTAATGTGTGTTGTTCTGCCTTTAAGCAGGGTATTAAAATAATGTATAATTAAAAATCTAATTATTAGTTTTATGTTTGCTGTGGGAACAACAATCATTCTGTGTATTGTCCAGGAAAAAGAGTAAATAAAGTTACTGATAGGCTTGGCGAGTTAATAAATGTCTATCAAATGAAAATACCAAATATGTGTTTCCATAATCTTCTCATATTTTTGAGTACAATGCTTTAATATGAAGCTCAGTTTTAACTTAAAAATCCACTTTCATGTGATAATTATATTACTGTACATTACTAGTCCACAAAACATTTCTTGTGCTCGTTCTTTCCTAAAGTTACTGATTTTACACACAAACTAGGACCAGGCTCTGATCATAGGCAGACAGTACAGTACTAAACAAACAGATGAATTAATGTGTTGCTGAAGGTTTTTGGTGTTTTCAAGTCATTTAGTCTGGATATTTGAAGTCCGGGGGACAGAAGAGCAGAAACTGAGACAAAGCTTAAAAAAACAAGATAGCAGAAAAGATGTGAGGCGAATAAACACAGAGACTCAACAGTTGGACAGGTGGTTTGACCGCACTTCCCCTCCGGCAGTCCATGAATCTGAATAATAATACAGCCCAGTTCCCTCCTATTCAAACACTGCGGTCACTTCAACACAACGAGGACAACAATAAAAAACTCATTGTTCAGGACACGAAGGCAAATGAAGCGCAAAACAACGAGAACAAGGTCAAAAATCACTTAAAACACTCACCAAACTCTACCAAGACGATGCCGCAGAAAAAATAATGTCCAAGTTCTGCTCTGTTTTCGACGCGGGCTGATGACGTAAGACTTCTGTTGCGTCATGGTAGTTGTAGTTTCTTTTTCATTTTCGGTTATTTGATTTGATTCGATGTTTATTCATTCATTTTAAAAGAACAATACAAGACAGTTTCATCAGATACAAGAATACAAGTAGGATAAAATGAAGGGAGTAGAAAGAAGATGAAATCTTATTATATCTGCCCCTTATTTCACAGTTTGTTCAACCAATGATGACCTTCAAACTACATCACAAATTGACTACATCACAAAATTATTCATAAAATCAAAGAAGTATCCTTTAAGATTATCCATCGTTTTTATCCCTGCAAGTCTTTCCTTCAACGATACAAAAAGGACATTGACATGAACTGCTCATTCTGCCAACTCTGTGAAGAAGATGTTTATGTTTATGTTTATTAAATTTGTTCATTTTTTTACAAAAGAAACAATACAAGGCAATCTCATAATGATAGCAATCTCATAAAGATCTCTGTCATTTATTCTGCTCATGTCCTTCTGTACATTCTGGCAAGATATTTGCACTTTTATTTCCCAAAATATTCTTGTTGACTTTTCCCTTACTTATGTAAATGTGTTGTTTGGATTCTTTTCTTATCCCATTAATAAAACAAACCATTATTATATTATCAACCTAATTTTATTAGTTGCAAAATATCATGTACATAAATCTAAATTCTCATATCAGAAACCTTGTTTCTTGGTCTTTAGAGAGGAATTCAAAATATATTAGAACACTTCAGTACTCAAACAATAGTAAAGCCATAAAAACAACTGATTTGTGTACCCACTTCAACATTTGTTTGTTTGTTTGTTTGTTTATTCATTTCATTTGATTTCAATTAAAACAAGACATATTCAAAACAAATAAATAAAATACCTATAAAATGAAAGGCAGCAGAAGAAGAACGAATTCTTATCATTTCTGCCCCTTCTTAACAATATCAAATCAAAACAATCAATTCAAAAAATACATAATACAACAAACCACAAAATTTATCACAATTATTCAGTATAATTTCTTAATATTAGAACTAGTTTGAAGGGACGTTCTACCTCAATCCAGGGAATTAGATTATGGAATGGCTTGGAGAATGTAGTTAAAAATGCCAAGTAAATGTTTACATTTAGCACTTTGAGATTTTCATTAATGAAAAGTGCATTATAAATTGAATTCATTATTATTATTATTATTATTATTTAAGAAAATTGTCAAAATTAATTTGTTAAAAAAAATGAAATAGCATAATGTGTATTGTATTAGTTAGAAAATTAGAAAGAGTTAGTCATTTTGTACTGTTGGTGGAAGATTATTATTGTTTAATCTGATTGTTTGAAAAAAGGGGCAGATATAATAAGATTTATTCTTCTTTCTGCTACCTTTCATTTTTTTATATTTTGTACGTTATCATTTATGGGATTGTCTTGTATTGTGTTTCTTTTGTAAAAAAAAATGAACCAATTTAATAAACATAAACATAAACAATATTAGCAAAAATTATATATATATCTCGTCAGCAAAACATTCTTTATCTTTTTCTTAAATACAACTAATGATTTCTCCTTTTTTGCATCATCATCCAAACTATTCCATAAACTAATTCCCTTCATTAACGTAGACCTACCCTTTAAACTTGTTCTATACCTCTTCTTTACACAAATATCTGTTCCCTTTAAATTATAACAACTATTCCTTTTAACAAAATTCACTTGTATATTCAACGGTAAATTTTGATTCCGAGCCTTGTACATCAGTAATAGGATATTGTAATCCACCAAATCATAAAACGTAAGAATTTTCAGTTGATAAAACCAAATACTTGAGGGATGACGATAATGCTTTCTTGAGATCACTCTTATAACTCTTTTTTGTAAAATAAAAGTAGACTTGGTTGCTGTTTTACAAGCTGTACCCCAGATACCAACACAAAAAATCAAATGTGGCACAACAATTGTATTGTACAGCAAACACAACGCCTTGTCAGTCAAAAATTCCCTTACTTTATACAGCACTGCCATAGATTTAGAGATTTTAGTTCTTACAACATTAATATGTTTTTTCCATGACAATTTATCGTCAATAATCACTCCCAAGAACTTTACTTCACTCACTCTACGAATCTCAACACCATCAATTTTGAAAAGAAAATCTACAGTTGGCTTTTTTTTTCTAAATATCAAATAGTTAGTTTTTTCAATGTTCAATGGTAATTTATTTAATTTAAACCAAGTTTGAATTTTTGCAAACTCTATCCTCATTAATTCGAACATATGATTCAGGTCTTTACCAGAACAAAAGAAAGTAGTATTGTCTGCAAATAAAACACACTTGAGGATACTAGACACCTTAAAGGTGCAGTCTGCAGTTTCTGTAGTGCAGTCTGTAAGTTTTCTAAAAATATATTTTTAACATATTTCTTCACTCTGCCACTATCTCCTGACAGACTGATGTTAGACAAAGTAATCTTTGAAAAAACTATAGTCCCCTTGCTTCTCCAGGTGTTACTAAAAGCATTTCTAAAAAGCCACAGTGACCCACCGTTAACCAGCCAATAAAAACAGAGTTTGTAACCAGCCAATAAAAACAGAGCTTGAATTTGAATTTCAGCAAAGAGGGGAGCAGAGCCATATATGGCTCTGAGGGGGAGGGACCAGAATGCTTTGCCTGTTGAAAATGTTTCTAAGTGCTGCGTTCTACAGAAACGGCAGACTGCACCTTTAACTAAATCGTTTACGAGTAGCTTAGGCCAAGAACTGAACCCTGCGGTACTCCACACATTGCATAGATGAGATCTAATATCTTCGATCCGTACATTTTTGTGACTTAACTTTTTTTTCCTCTTTACATATATATTTATATGTGAGCATACATGTATATGTATAAATACACTTTGCTTTATTTGTGTTTGCTGTATAACCCCCTGGCATTATTCTCTTGTTCATTCTATTCTATAATATTGATATTGTTTCTACTGTTTTACTGTTTTGCTAACACTTTTATTATCAATAAAAAATAAATAAAATAAAAAATAAATAAAAAAGCCAAAATAAGAAGATGAACAAAAAAAATGTGGCTGAGATGGTGTAGATGTAGGGTGGCCAAAGCTGCAGGTCAACTCCCCACCATGCCCACATGCCATGGTGTCCTTGAGCAAGACACCCAATCCCTAACTAATCCCTGGGCGTTTACATATCTACCAACTGCTCCAGCTAGATTATCTCACATGTGATGGGTTAAGTACAGATAACTAATTTTGTCATTGTATAGGGACATACAATGATGACA
>JBBPBX010007767.1:0-13982 GCA_038048925.1 Garcialebias charrua | reverse complement strand
TCCGTTGTATTTACCCGCTTCTTCTTTTTCGGGTCGCGGGAGTGCACATGTCCATCCATCACTGTGTGAGAGGCAGGGGACACCCTGGACATGTCTCTAGTCCAGTGACGTGCGGTGAGGTTCACGGCTGGTGAGGCACTGACTTCATCACAATCAGATAACATATGAAAAAAAAAAAAGGCTTTTAGGTGTGCCGACAGTGCGCCTTATAATCCGATGCACAGTTTTTTTTCCGTATAATAAAAAACAGACAAAAAATGTTCTCCACGTTTTGTTTTTTTTATTCAAAATCACTGATTTTTCTTATTTATCTTATTTACTGCACAATATCAAAGAAACTTGCTGTATTAAGTATTAAGTACAGTATAATTAACTAATAATTAACTAGAGTTTACATTACTCAAGTTTCCCTTGAGTAATGATTAATTAGCCTAATAGTTAACGGAATGCCCCAGTAGTGATGTTATTTTTGGGATCTCTAGTATTTAAAAAAATATGATCCTGCAAATTGGCTTCATATTCCTTGTTTGTGTTCAATTACAAGCATTGTTTCAATTAAGTGCCTAAGAAGCAGCATGGTGGTGCAACTTCTGCTGCCTCTCAGCGAGAAGGTTACCCAAGCAGAAACCCTGGGCTCACTAGCCCCGCCTCCTCGATGAGGCAGGACAACTGCGTGCCTCACCCGGCACCTTTTCGCAGCCGTTTTGTGATCGCTCAGCACAAGAAACACGTTACACACACATACAGTTTTCGACAAAAACACTATACATTATTTTCACCAGCTAAACTATAGAAATGTAGTTTATATAGTTAAAGTATTTGGACATTTTAATAGCGACATAAAAGGGGCAGGAATACGGGCTCACTGCAGCATGCAGCACAGTCAGCCGAGTGATTGCGCAATCCCTGGTGAGTCGCAGCTGCCTGGTGCCTCTGCGCACGTCTCTTCTCAGTATTTGAACGATAAAGAAGAAAAATCTGTGATTTTGAATAAAAAATAACTTTAGTTTTAAGTAAAATACGTTTATAGTACAAATCAACGGATAAATACAATAATTACATTTATTTTTTTCAATTTACTTTTTTTCTTTCCATGCTGACAGGTGAGGCACGGCCTCACTTGCTTCCCCTGACCGCACGTCACTGCTCTAGTCCATCACAAGGCTGCATAGAGACAAACGAGACAAACAACCATTCACTCTCTCACTCACACCTAGAGACAATTTAGTGTTACCAATCAGCCTAACGTGTCGTCTTTTCAATATTTTTAGAGGAAACTAAGTAAAGCACTAAGAAAAGGAGGGCAGATTGTTTTTTTGTTTTGTGGATAAGTGTAATCATAGCTTGGAGGGATGAGTGCATGTTGCCTTCTATTAGACCACTCACAATGCTCAGCCTGTTGTTTGTTTGTTTGTTTGTTTGTTTGTTTGTTCGATTCAGATCCTAAGTCTCTGCAGGTGTCTGCCCCTAACGACCGCCTAGGTGATGAGCAGGAACTGAGAACTCCATCATTGCACCGGAGTAGAGCATCCAACAGAGCATCCAACAGAGGCCTGCTGGTTCAGACCGACAGCCCAAACTTCCTGTGCAGCAGCCTACCACAACACTGGAGGTGTAACAAGACCCTGCCCAGAGCTTTCACTGTGAGCAACCTATCTGTGTGGGTGAACATTCACCCATTCACACACCTGTTCTTTTTTTTAAATGCCATCTACTCTGTATACTCGAGCTATCACATGTGGAGTTCCCCAAGGCTCTGTACTTGGACCAAAGCTTTTTATTTTATATGTGAATGACTTGGTAAATGTGTCAGGACTCCTTAAATGTGTACTTTTCGCTGATGATACCACTTTTTTCTGTTCAGGTGAAGATATAGAACAAATGTTAGAATTGATAAAGACAGAATTTGTCAAGATACAAACTTGGTTTAAAATAAATAAATTATCATTAAATCTAGAAAAAACTAATTACATGATATTCGGTAATAAAAAGAAAACTGTTGATGTTCCACTCAAAATTGAGGATGTTGAGATTTGTAGAGTGAATGAGGTGAAGTTTTTGGGTGTTATCATTGATGACAAACTGACATGGAAACAACACATAAATTCTGTAAGAATAAAAATAGCTAGATCGATAGCAGTACTGTACAAAGTCAGAGACCTATTGAATGATAAAGCTCTGTATTTGTTGTATAACACAATCATTGTTCCACACTTAATCTATTGCATTGATGTTTGGGGGAAAGCGTGTAAAACAATCACAAAGCCTATTTTTGTATTACAGAAAAGAGCTGTAAGAATTATCACTAGAAAGCATTACCGTCATCCATCAAGTACATTATTTTATCAACTAAAATTATTGAAGTTCCATGATTTGGTAGACTATAATATTTTATCAGTTATGTATAGAGCTCAAAATAATGCATTACCTTTAAATATCCAAATGCACTTTGTTAAAAGACAAAGTTGTTATAATCTTAAGGGAACAGAGTTGTTTGTAAAACCACAATTCAGAACCAGTTTGAAGGGACGTTCTACCTCAATCCAGGGAATTAGATTATGGAATGGCTTGGAGAATGTAGTTAAAAATGCCAAGTCAATGTTTACATTTAAAAAAATGATCAAAACAAATGTGTTAAAAAAATATATGTGAAATAACGTAATGTGTATTGTATTAGTTAGAAAATTAGAAAGAGTTAGTCATTTTGTACTTAGTTAGAAAATTAAAAAGAGTTAGTAATTTTGTACTGTTGGTTGAAGAATATTATTGTTTAACCTGACTGTTGGAAAAAGTTGGTTGAAGATTATTATTGTTTACATGGTTTGACTACTGTTGTTTAATCTGATTGTTGGAGATAAGGGGCAGATATAATAAGATTTATTCTTCTTTCTGCCACCTTTCATTTTTTTACATTTTGTACACTATCATTATGAGATTGCCTTGTATTGTTTCTTTTGTAAAAAAATGAACAAATTTAATAAACTAAACTAAACTAAACTATTTTAGACATTCACATATTGAAAGGTTTAGCTCATTAAGGAGATGTGATCGGTTTGTTTCGGACCAT
Source organism: Garcialebias charrua (assembly GCA_038048925.1). NCBI lineage: Eukaryota > Metazoa > Chordata > Actinopteri > Cyprinodontiformes > Rivulidae > Garcialebias > Garcialebias charrua. Next base: position 10,915 of record JBBPBX010007767.1, on the reverse strand, counting down.
TCTTTTTTATAAATTACTTACAGGGGTTTCCCATGAGCCGCAGTAGCTCTGTGGGCAGCGCTGCAGTCTTGTCACCCCGAGGTCGTAGGGTGGAGCTCAGGTTGTGTCAGGAGGGAAAGTTGGCTTCAAAATTACCATATTTTTTGTTTAAATTATATTTTCCCCATGAAAAAAAAAAAAACATTGACTCTGTTCAGTTTCTTCAGAAAAACTTGCTTTTTAAAACTACTTCTGCATACCGTATTTTCCGGAATATAGGTTGCGGCTTTTTATCATTTTTGCATGCCCTGCGACCTATATTCAGGTGCGACCTATTTATGGCTTTTTATAAAATAAGCTGATTTGTAATCATTTATTAACAAAAATTAAACTGAGACACACTCTTACAATAATGTCAGCTAACAAATATATTTTTTAGGTGTTTATCCTGCTAAAATTATTCATTTATTAAAGAAAAGTTCAGCTCAGACACATATTTGCTATAATTTTTATCAAACAAATAATTGTTTTTAAGTGTTAATCTTCTTAAAAGCCTTGCTGTGCGCTCCTGTGGAAGAAACATTTGCAGCAGAGCTAAACACGGTCCACATTTTGACGTAGGTGCGACCTATAATCAGGTGCGACCTATATATGGATTTTTCCAATTCTTTGGAAATAAATGGATAATGCGACCTATATTCAGGTGCGACCTATATTCCAGAAAATACGGCACTTGTTCTATTGTTTGTCTCGTTGTGTTACATTTAGCTTTTAGCTAATGGTTTGTTGCTTTAGCTACTTTTAGCACTTCCTGTGATGCTTTTACATCTTCTAGGTGGTTGCCCTGGGTAGAGATGTGCCCGATGGCGTGGTTGTGACATTGATGGCTGGTAATGACGACAACTGCAGCGCAGAGCTACGCAACGCCACAACAACAATGAAGCAGGGCTACGCACAATTTAATGACCTCCGCTTCATAGGTCGCAGTGGCAGAGGTACAGCGGGAAACTTTTAAACTTCTATTCACGTGCAGGAATGCTTAAAGGATCAACATTGAGCTACAATGCTTCCTTTAGTTAGATGTGTCTAAAAACATGCCAAGTTGTCCAAACTGCATTTAAAAACGTACAAACTTTACGATTATTACAGATTACGTTTTCCATTGCATGAAGCAATGCAAATGATCTAATCTGAATCCAGTTAGAGAAAATTAATTTAAATGACTCCTGATTTGTTATTTTGTGGCATGTGTTTTCTTTTTAAGGAAAGAGTTTCACCCTGTCAGTAAATGTGCTGACCTCCCCACCTCAGATCGCCACTTTGCACCGAGCTATCAAGATCACTGTGGACGGACCGCGGCTCCCGAGAAGTGAGCCACCAGCAAACATTACAGTTATACACATTTTACTGATAATGTTCACATGTTAAAGATAAAAGGAGCAAAACACAGCTACAGAAGCTGAAAGGAGCAAAACACTAGAAGCTAAAAGGAGCTAAACACTAGAAGCTAAAAGGAGCAAAACACTAGCTATAGAAGCTGAAAGGGGCAAAATACTAGAAGTTAAAAGCTAAACACTAACTATAGAAGCTGAAAGGGGCAAAATACTAGAAGTTAAAAGCTAAACACTAACTATAGAAGCTGAAAGGAGCAAAACACTATTTTTTTTTTCATTCAACCTTTATTTAGTCAGGTAAATCTCATGGCTCATTTACGAAAGCGACCTGCTAAAACTAAAGAACGATGAACAGCAATGGTAGAATTTCCTTAAACAATAAACAAACAATAAACAATAGAAAACAAAAAAGAGAAAAAACAAAAGAAAGAAATACTTTTTTTTTTTAACAAAGTATCAAAAAACGAGCAAAACATAAGGTAGACGTATAAAATCAAAGACAGGAACAAATCTGCATTGGTTTTTGCCAGGATTCCAACAGATTCTGAAAACCATTTAGAGAAGTCAAGGTCGAGAGCTTCAGATCTTTTTGTAAGATATTAGATCTTTTTGTAAGATATTAGATCTTTTTGTAAGATATTAGATCTTTTTGTAAGATATTAGATCTTTTTGTAAGATATTAAAGAACTAGAAGCTAAAATGAGCTAAACACTAGCTAGAGAAGCTGAAAGGAGCAAAATACAAGAAGCTAAAAGGAGCTAGACAATAGCTATAGAAGCTAAAAGAAGCTAAACACTAGCTAAAGAAGCTAAAATGAGCTAAACACTAGAAGCCAACAGGAGATAAACACTATACTGTAGAAGCAGAAAGGAGCAAAACACAAGAAGCTAAAAGGAACTAGACACTAGAAGCTAAAGGGAGCTAACACTAGCTAAATAAGCTAAAAGGAACTTGACACTAGCTATAGAAACTAAAAGGAGCTAAACACTAGCTAAATAAGCTAAAAGGAGCGAAACAATAGATAAAGAACCTGAAAGGAGCAAAACACTAGCTATAGAAGCTGAAAGGAGCAAAAACACTAGAAGCTAAAAGTAGCTAAACACTAGCTATAGAAGCTGAAAGGAGCAAAACACAAGAAGCTAAAAGGAGCTAAACACTAGCTATAGAAGCTAAAAGGAACACTAGCAACAGAAGCTGAAAGGAGCAAAACACTTGCACAAAGAAAGCAGACATAGTGCCAGACGTAAAGCGTTCACACAATAATCTGAGATAATCTGGACTGTGACTAATTTGGACTTTCTTTTCAGGACAGAGACAGAAGGAGCTGAAAGCTGGAGTGTTCAGACCTCCCAGCAGCATCAGCAGCCCTGCTTCATCAGGTACAAGAAGAAAAGTCTACTTTAAACATTGTTTTGTAGTTTGCACACATGAGACCCCTTTTTTTCATTCATTCAACCTTTATTTAGTCAGGTAAATCTTTTGAACCTCAAGGGCTCATTTACGAAAGCGACCTGCTAAAACTAAAGAACAATGAACAGCAGTGGTAGAATTTCCTTAAACAATAAACAATAAACAAACAAACAATAAACAATAGAAAACAAAAGAGAGAAAAAAAACAAAAGAAAGTTTTTTTTTTTTTTTTTTAACAAAGTATCAAAAAACTAGCAAAACATTATAAGGTAGACGTATAAAATCAAAGACAGGAACAAATCTGCATTGGTTTTTGCCAGGATTCCAACAGATTCTGAAAACCATTTAGAGAAGTCAAGGTCGAGAGCTTCAGATCTTTTTGTAAGATATTCCATGAAGCAGGAGCGGAGTAGGAGAAGGCCCTTTTTCCAAGTTCAGTCCTCACTGACGGAACACTGCAGGTAATCATGTCCTGAGAGCGCACACTGTAGCTGCACTCACGCAAAGACATGTAGGAGGAGATGTATGAGGGCAGCAGACCAAGAAGTGATTTAAAGATGAAAATGTACCAGTGGAAGAGTCTGCGTGAGGTTAATGATGTCCAGTTAACCAGTGAATACAGGGTGCAGTGGTGGGTACGATAATCACAACCAGTTATGAATCTTAGTGCACCATGATAGACAACATCCAACATCCGCAGGGTGCTTGTAGGAGCATTCATGTAGAGAATGTCACCGTAATCAATGGAGGGAAGGAAAGTCACAGACACAAGGCGTTTCCTGACATTCAGTGATAGACATGATCTGTTTCTGAAAAAGAAACCCAGTTTAACTTTCAGTTTCTTCACTAGGTTTTCCACGTGGAGTTTAAAAGAGAGATGTGAATCAATCAGGATACCCAGATATTTATAGGAATCAACAAACTCAATAGGGACACCATTTGAAGAAAAAATCAGAGGAGGATCTGCTGGAACCGCCTTCCTATTTGAAAAAAACATCCCTTTTGTTTTATCAGCATTTAGGACAAGTTTGAGACGGAACAAATCTGACTGGATGATGTCAAAAGCAGATTGCAGTAACAGGAAAGCCTTAGCAACTGTTTTAGCTCGGCAGTAAACAACTGTATCATCAGCATAGAAATGTAAGGATGCATCAGGGATGCAGTGACCTACATTAGCTATGTAGATTGTAAAGAGAGTGGGTCCTAAAACTGAGCCTTGTGGTACACCATTTTTAACTGTTAAATAGCTGGAAGAAGTACCGTTATGTTGAACACATTGCCTCCGATTGGAAAGATAGTTAGAAAACCAACCGATGGTGTGATCAGAGAAACCGATTTCTGAGAGCTTATGACACAGGATGTTATGATCCACAGTGTCAAAAGCTTTAGACAGGTCTAAGAAAAGTGCAGCACAATAGTCCTTAGCATCCAATGCTTCAACAACATCATTCAGAACCTTCAGAGAAGCAGTTGTTGTGCTGTGTTTTTTCCTGAAACCAGATTGATGGAGAGGTAAGATGTTAAATGAGTCCAGATAATTTTTGATCTGGGAGTTTATCAGTTTTTCCAAACTTTGACAGAACCCCCCCACCAGATAGAAGCCAACCAGTAATAATCTGAAAGTTTCTGAATATCTGAGCTCTGTTTATCTTCCATGTTTGTCAGCAACTGTTCCTCAGTTTTAGTTGTTTCAACAATTCATGAATCAAAATGTTGTAGGGATGGCACCATCTTGTGGTCATCCATTGTCTGTGCATCTTTTTTTCTCTTCCTTGTCTTATGCTGGTGAAGATTCTCAGTCGTCCAGGACATGATAAATCAAAAAGGCGTTCAATACAAGATCAACTGGACTTTATTTGTTACAGAAGACGTTTCGCTTCTCATCCGAGGAGCTTTATCAATTCAATGAAACAGACTGTGTGCGCGTGGAGTTATAACAGTCTTAGGCGTCACGCACCAACATGTAAATTGCAAGCTGAGGTAACACATACATGTAAATTGACAGATCACACCTTAACAGTAGGGGGTTCCCTTGAAGTCTCTGACAGAAGACACACAACTGTATGTAAATTGACAAAAAAAAACACACCTCACAACCCAACAACAGAGGTTTCTCAAAAAAACGTTGCTAGTCTAATTCACAGACAAGACACCTCTGCTCCGGTGTAAAACGTTTGAGAATCAGCCCCAAAACTGAGTTATAAGTCTTGGAAAGTTGAAATCTCAGACCTCCTCCTCTGTTAAGAGAAGGTTTTTCTCTCTTAACATAAACAGCTTCCTTCACACCCCTCTCAAACCATCTGTGCTCTCGGTCCAAAATGTGCACATTTTGGTCATCAAAAGAGTGACCCTTATCCGTGAGGTGGAGGTGAACAGCTGAGTTTTGTCCAGAGGAGGTTGCTCTCCTGTGTTGGGACATTCTTCTGTGGATGGGCTGCTTAGTTTCTCCAATGTAGCGGTCTGGGCAGTCCTCGCTGCACTGGACTGCGTACACCACACCACTCTGTTTGTGTGTGGGGGTTCTGTCCTTAGGGTGGACCAGCCTCTGTCTGAGAGTCCTGCTGGGTTTGAAATGTACTGGGATGTTGTGTTTGTTGAAAATCCTTCTGAAATTCTCTGAGACTCCAGCAACATAAGGAATGACAATGTTTTTCCGTCTGTTAGCTTTTTCTGTTCATTATTGTGTTTAGCAGATTTCCTTGCTGACTTGACAAAAGCCCAGTTGGGATATCCACATGTTTGCAGCGATTTGTTGATGTGTTTCTGTTCCTTTTCCTTCCCTTCTGTCCTTGTGGGGATGTGTTCTGCCCGATGCTGTAAGTTCTGATGACAGAAAGTTTGTGCTCCAGTGGATGGTGAGAGTCAAACAGGAGATATTGGTCTGTGTGGGTTGGTTTTCTGTAAACTTCAATGTTGAGACTGTCCTCTCCCTCCATATGCACCAAACAGTCCAAAAAAGGCAGCTTGTTGTCGTTAGCATCCTCTCTGGTGAACTTGATGTTGTTGTCAACCGAGTTAATGTTCTGGTGAACGCTTCCACCTCCCTGGCTCGGATTTTGACCCAGGTGTCATCCACATACCGGAACCAATGGCTTGGAGTTGTCCCCTCTCTGTTCCACTTCCTCCATGTAGATGTTTGCAACAATGGGTGACACTGGAGATCCCATGGCACAGCCGTGCTTCTGTCTGTAAAATCTGTCATTGAACTTGAAATAAGTGGTGGAGAGGCAGAGATCCAGCAGGGTGCAGATGTGGTCTGGGGTTAAGTTGGTCCTTTTGTCCAAATCCTTGTCCTGTAGAAGTCGTTTTTTGACGGTTTCTACTGCTTCAGAAATGGGTATGCATGTGAACAGAGAAGTCACATCATATGATACAAGAGTTTCTCCCGGGGTTAGCTTCAAATGTTGAACTTTGTTGGAAAAATCAATGGAGTTCTTTATATGATGAGGTGTGTTTCCAACCAGAGGAGCTAAAATACCAGCCAGATGTTTAGCAACATTGTATGTCACTGAGTTCATGCTGCTCACGATGGGTCTGAGAGGTGTATCTTCTTTGTGTATTTTTGGAAGTCCATACAGACAGGGAGTGGCCTCACCCGGAACGGGTACAATCTATAATACAATGATCGATTGATTCCTCGCCCGGGTACAATCTATAATACAATGATCGATTGATTGTTTTCTCCTTTTCGAGTTTTTGCAGATAATCAGTGACTTTCTTTTTAAAGCTGTTAGTTGGGTCCCTCTTTAGGGGCTCATACGTGTTCCTGTCACTCAGTAGTGTGGTTATTTTCTCCTGGTAATCAGATGTGTTGAGTATTACTGTGCATCTTCCTTTGTCCGCTGGTAAAATGGTGATGTTTTGGTCTTGGCTGAGTGATGTTATGGCTCTCCTTTCCTGCGGTGTAAGATTTGAGGGAGGCAGTTTGGCACTGGAGAGGGTAGCTGATATTTTCATCCGAAGTTGTTCAGCCTCTGTTTCTGTCAAGTTGTTGTTCCTAATCGCAGATTCAGTGGCTGTGATTAGTTCCACAACAGGTATTTCTTGTGGGGAGATGGCAAAATTTAGTCCTTTTGCCAGCACATTTTTCTCAGGTTGTGTCAAGGTCCTGTTAGACAAATTTCTAACCCACAGTTCCTGAGTATTCGTGTTGGCGCCAAACTCGTTATCTTGACTGATGATTTGTGATGAGAAAACCGCTCAGCTGTTCACCTCCACCTCACGGATAAGGGTCACTCTTTTGATGACCAAAATGTGCAAATTTTGGACAGAGAGCACAGATGGTTTGAGAGGGGTGTGAAGGAAGCTGTTTATGTTAAGAGAGAAAAACCTTCTCTTAACCCTTTTAAGCCGCAGGTATCGCTGACGATACTTTTTCCACACGTTTTCCCAAGCTATTTTTAGATTACCGTAACTCTGCAACCGTTTGTGCTATCAGAAAAATTCGAACGGTGTTTGAAAGAAAAAAAAGTGCGCTTTTAGGCTCTTTTTGCTGGTATTACGGTAATCACCCTCCCACAGCTGCAAGCGCCCTGGAAAGCGAGTCTTTTGTCTTCAGCACGAACAGAGTGCAGCTTGAGCAGGAAAAACATGAGCAGCAGAGCAGAGATTCAGATAAAACTATGTCAAATCAAGGAATAAAAAGACAATAAGGAGATTCCTGGATGATTTGAATTTGGAGAAGTTTCTTTTTGTTCTTCTGAAGAAAAAGCTGAAAAAACATTTGATCTAACAATCTAATAACTTTTTGAATTTTATTTCTGAATGAATGAGGGCTGTTATTTGGTGGATAATTGTTTTATACTGGGTACATATAATAGGATATAGTTTTATTTTATTTTTTATATTTTATTTTGTTTTTGGAATAGTAATAATAATAATAATAATAAACTTTATTTGTATAGCACCTTCCTACAATGCCTTGCATTGACCAAGGTGCTTAACAGGATAAAAAGATGAATAAACTGGAACTGTGGTGGACCACTAGGGGGCTCTACTCACACCCAGTGGACCCAATGTGTTAAGGATGCTTTTATTGTGAAAGGTCCAGAGGACCGGATGTTATGTTGGTATATAAGGCGTTGTTGGGTGGTTTTCCCGCCAGTTGAAAGTAGGAGTGAATAAAGTGAAGACCTGCATCCCGTCTCCTGTGTCGTCTCTTCACCACCTCCTACAATTGGTGACCCACGTGAGCTGAATATGTCGACGCATGAAGCTACAGCCAGCTCCCCTCAGCCGTCCCCTGTGGTGGAACCCCCACAGGCGGCCTCGCTCGCTTTTGCGGTGTCCGCCAGGATGCCGGACTTCTGGCTGAACGCCGCCCCGGCGTGGTTTGCTCACGTCGAAGCGCAGTTCGCCCTTCGCGGGATTTCTTCAGACGACACCAAGTACCACCATGTGGTCGCGGCGCTGGACCCACGGTCAGCCCAGCGGGTAATGAGCCTGCTCGAGGACCCTCCTGCACAAGGAAAATACGCCGCACTCAAGGAGCTCCTTCTGCAGCGTTATACGCTTTCAGACGCGGAGCGCGCGGAGAAACTGTTTTCCTTCCCCGGTTTGGGCGATGGCACAGCTTTGGAGCTAGTGGAAGGCATGTTAGCCTTGCGGGGCTCAGGCGACTGCGAGTTCCTCTTCCGCCACCTTCTCCTCCGCAAGTTTCCAGCACAAGTGCGTAATGTCCTGGCCAACTCCACGCTTCTGCAGCAGAAGAATTACCGCGCGCTGGCCGGAGAAGCTGACCGCATTCTTCTAACGACAAGGACCTTCGAAGTCCAGATGGCGGCCCACGGATCTCCAACAGCGCCCGAGTTTCAAGCAACGTCCTCAGCGCCGGACGAGCCATCGGTGGTAGCAGGGGTCGCTAGCCGCGGGCGGACAGGAGCCACTTTGTGTTTCTACCACAAGCGTTTTGGCGCCAAAGCACGACGGTGCGTCCCGCCGTGCAGCTACAAGCCTCAGGGAAACGACAACGCCAACGCACGCTAGCAGCCGCGGCCGTTGGCGACAAGGAAAGGCTGCTTTTCATCGAAGACTCGAGGTCGGGGAGGCGGTTCCTGGTGGACTCTGGTTCGCAGAAGAGCCTTGTTCCCCCGTCTGGCTCCGACATGTTGGCTGAAGGCTGCGGCCCGCAGCTAACCGCGGCTAACGGCTCACCCATCAAGACGTTTGGTGAAAGGTTGGTGACTGTTCGTTTCCATGAACGAGACTTCCAGTGGAACTTTGTGGTAGCTGCTAGCTCAGTCCCTATTTTAGGGGCCGATTTTCTTTGTGCTCACGGGCTCCTGGTTGATATGGCTAACAGACGTTTAATCGACGCGGTGTCCTTTTCGTCACTGCCTTGTGAGACGCGAGGAGCTGGGCCTCTAATGCATGCTAATTTTTTAGCTTCGGGTGATGTGTTTCAACGTTTATTGTCTGAGTTTCCCTCGCTGACTGTTCCTAACTTTGCCAACACAAACACAAAGCATGGGGTTGAACATTATATTCCCACAACAGGCCCCCCGGTGTTCGCACGTGCACGCCGCCTCGATGCTACTAAGCTAGCAATAGCACAGGAAGAGTTTGCTAACATGGAGCATTTAGGCATCGTGCAGCGCTCAAACAGCCCGTGGGCCTCCCCCCTGCACATGGTGCCCAAAGCAGACGGCAAATGGCGACCATGTGGGGATTTCCGCCGCCTTAATAACATCACGGAGAACGATCGTTACCCCATCCCCCACATCCAGGATTTTTCAGTGCACCTGGCTGGGACCTCCATTTTTTCTAAAGTAGATTTAGTACGCGGGTACCACCAGGTTCCTGTGCATGTGGAGGATGTCCCTAAGACCGCTGTGATCACGCCTTTCGGCCTGTTTGAGTTTTTGCGCATGCCTTTTGGTCTTAAAGGAGCAGCACAAACATTTCAGCGGTTGATGGATTCAGTCCTAAGGGGTCTGTCATTCGTATTTGTGTATCTGGACGACATCCTGGTGGCTAGCAGCTCAGCTGACCAGCACATGTCCCACCTCCGTGAGGTTTTTCAGCGCCTAGCAGCACATGGCCTGATTGTAAATACAGCAAAATGCCAGTTTGGGCTGCCAGTCATTGATTTTTTGGGCCACCGCATTTCTGCCAGTGGTGCTGTCCCGTTACCAAACAAAGTGCAGGCGGTGTCAGATTTTCCACAGCCCCAGTCTGTTAAAGCGCTACAAGAGTTTTTGGGAATGGTTAACTTCTATAACCGTTTCCTCCCCAGGGCAGCACAACTGCTGCGCCCGCTCTATGGAGCGCTGAAAAAGAAAAAGCCCAACGACAGTGTTGACTGGACACCAGAACGCCTACAGGCATTTGGTGATGCTAAAGCTGCACTGGCCACTGCTGCCCTTCTGGCCCACCCATCCCCGGCGGCACAAATAGCTTTGACAACAGACGCATCTGATGTTGCGGTGGGGGCTGTGTTAGAACAGCAGGTGTCAGGAGTTTGGCAGCCGCTTGCATTTTACAGCCGTACGCTGCGGGACAATGAGCTTAAATACAGTGTTTTTGACAGGGAGTTGCTGGCACTTTACCTGGCCACACGCCATTTCAGGTTTTTCCTGGAAGGCCGCCAGTTCACTGCATACGTGGACCACAAACCCTTGGTGTTTGCTATGTCGAAAATTTCCGACCCCTGGTCTGCCCGCCAGCAACGCCACCTCGCAGCGGTGTCTGAATTTACTACAGACATTCAGCATGTGGCTGGAAAGTCCAATGTGGTGGCCGACTGTCTCTCCCGGGTGCTGATCTCCCCCGTGTACGTGGGCATCGATTTTTCTGCCATGGCTGCGGACCAACGTAGCGACGCAGAAATACTCGAGCTCCAGTCCGGGCCCACGGGCCTCGAGTTGGAGGAACGGCAGGTGGATGACGGAGGTCCTCTCCTGCTCTGTGACGTTTCTACTGGCAGGCCCCGCCCCCTGGTTCCAGTTTCATGGCAACGCCGCGTTTTTGACTCCTTGCATTCCCTTTCTCACCCAGGTGTTAGAGCATCGGTGAAACTGGTCAGCTCAAAGTTTGTTTGGCCCGGTCTGCGTAAAGCGGTTAAGGAGTGGGCAGCAGCGTGTGTCCCATGTCAGCGTGCTAAGGTTGACAGGCACACCAAAGCACCTTTGGAA
>JBBPBX010007766.1:8901-64335 GCA_038048925.1 Garcialebias charrua | reverse complement strand
GTATATATATATATATATATATATATATACATATATATATATATATATATATATATATATATATATATATATATATATATATATATATATATATATATATATATATATATTAGGCATGTAACGGTTGTAGTGGGTGTACCGAACCGTTTCGGTACACCACGTTCGGTTCGGTCCACCTGCGTACCGTTTCGGTTATTTTTTCACTCATTAAACGTTCTTAACAGGGGAATATATGCACCGCGGAACAAAATTTCCTGGGCGCGTTTCAGCACGGAGCTATTATCGCGCAGCACGCGTAGCTTTTAGCCATTAGCATCTCGTGCGGTCTCCTGTTTGTGAACGTTATAGCTTTCTTGTTAAAAGACGAGCGCACACACAGCTTGTGTGGACTTTGTTTCATGAAGACTCTGCAGCAGCATCACGTCTAACGTGAACGCGCTGGAAACTATGTCATCCGAACGTGAACGAAGAAACAGCAGCTGTTGCTGAAACAGCGCTAACAACAGCTGCATTAAAACTACTTCATCAGGTAATCAGAGTGGTCCAGAGCAATAACACAAACTGTATGAGTTTTTAAATCGCTGAATCTGTCTGAACGTTGTTACAGTATATGTATTTTAGAAAACTTGCAGACTGCACTACAGAACCTGCAGATTGCACCTTTAAGGTAATTAGCTTCATCCAAGTGTCAAGCTCCAACACAATGGAAATGAAAGGTTCCCTTATCAGTCAGTACACTCAGTGCAACTTATGACTATGGGAATTACGCCCCCACGCGGTTCACCTGAAGTAATACAATCACACCTTTTCTAAAGGCAGGTGGGCGTCAGCAATGAGGCCCCACCCTCTTTGCATAAAAGGGGCTGACGTCCCACCTTCATTCTCTTTTGCGCTTCACCTCGCTTCACACCTGAACTTCGCAGGACTCTCTGTGACTGGATCGCTCGACTGGAGGTGAGCTCGCTCCCTACCCTGAGCGTTACAGAGAACTTTCCTGTGAGCACTTGGGTTAGCGGAGGCTAACCAAGTGTCATCGACGTAACTTTAGAGGTTTTTCTGTTACACGCAAAAACAGCTTTGGACTCCCCCGAGTCCTGCCTTCACTGCAACCAGCTACGTGAGGCAGAGAGACGGAGACGCATGGACTTTGTGGTCAAAGCTATGGGCGGCTCTACTACGGCGCGGGAACCGCTCCTCACCGAAGCGTTCACTCCCACTACGGAGCTTGAGGCGGTGGAATTAGAGGACAGCGGTCAAGCAGACTGGGGAGGAAACATGGACATGGTGGCCCCCCTCAGTGACTCCACCAATGAGTTCGACACGAAGGACTTGTTACGAGCAGATGAGCTCACGCTAACAGCCTCGGGCAAGTTAACTGACGACGAAGCCGACAACGAGGATGAAGGAGAAGACGAGGACTTCTCCCAGATCCCCGCGGCAGGTCAACCAGAGTCTGATGTGTCTGTCCCCACTCTGTTCGAGCTGTGTCGGAGAGCAACGGACACGTTGCGGATAACTTGGCCAGATCTCCCCCCCTCAACAACCGGTAACGAGGTTGGCGGGGAATTTCTTCTTCGCCAAGCAGCAGTCGGCCACGAGGCACAGGATGCCTATTTTTCCCGACTTCCAGACGTAGCTGGCTCACACCTGGGCTGAACCCAGGGCTCCACTGACTTTGCCTCTCTCCCAGTTCCTGGACGTTGCCGGAATGGAGGCGGCTGGCATGGCCAACATTCCCCAGATGGAGGACACATTGGCGGTCCATTTAGCCCCCAGGACTTTGGGTTCCAGACCGACCCTGCCTAGCAAGGCCCGCCGCGTGTCGGTCTCGTAGCTCGAGAAGTGTTACCAAGCACAAGGCCTCGCGGCCCGCGCCATGAACGCTTCAGCTATGATGCAAGCCTACTTGGCGGAAAAGCTTCAGGAGCTCCAGCAGACCTCCAACAAAAAGAAGGTGGCCGACGATCTGGAGGAGGCCCGCAGGGCGACAGATTTTACTCTTCGCCTCATGGGGACAGCCGCCATCGCTCAGGGGAGGAGTATGGCCGTGATTGTCCTCGCTCAACGTCATTTGTGGCTAACGCTGACGGACCTGCCAGAGGCCCAATGGAACCCGTTCTTCCATCATCCCATCGAGCCCACTGGGCTTTTCGGTGGTGCTCTCGAAAGGATTCAGAGCAGGCTGGAACAGAGAAGGAAGCAGGCTGAGGCCTTGCGTGAGGGGATGCCCAGAAAGCTTTTCGTGCAACCCAGAGACGCTAGTGGACACAGGGGTGCACAGCCTCGACACCACTCGGCCACACGCCAACCCCCACAGAAACAGACGACGCTCGACGGTGAGCAACGGCCGAAGCCCGCCGCAGGGCCGTCCCAGGCTGGCCAAGCCTGGTCAAGCCTGGTCACGGCACAGATTCGTCCCACGTCAGGCGGGTCCACCGAGGTCCTTCTCAGCGAACAGGGACCGAAAGCAGAAGTCGGCCTGATGCAGGGCCGCCTCGCTATTTTTCAGGTGCTCCCACCCACGTGGACAAAGGGGAGACCAAACCTTTAAACCAGACTTTGTGTGTAAAAAGCCACGTTTATCTGGTGTAAATCATGTGTGCACAAAAAAATCACTCAAATGTTGGTGTAATAAAGACATGTTCTTTAAGCACAGCAATAAAGTCTCAAAAAGCACATAGTGGCCTGTGTGTTGACTCAACAAAAAAAACGGCACCTTTTTATGCAAAGCGTGTCAATAAAGGGGGGGGGCAGCACTCGCACATGACCACCCTGACCCTCATGAGACATGAACAGTCAGGACAGACAATGAGCCCCTGCTGGCAGCCAGAGGTATGTCAACACCAGACAGACACTCCGGCTACCGCGGAGGGACAGACAAGTCCGCCGGAGGGCGAATGGGTCCCACCCGTCCCCTTGACACAGAAACATCACAGAATGCACATGCCTTCCAGACTGAGCGCACACGCTGGTGCCTGGAACGCATGCAAACCAAGCACGTGGGTCATGTCCATTGTCACCCTAGGTCTCCGGCTGCAGTTCTACAAGCGACCACCTCCCTTCACGGGGGTGCTGTTGTTGTCCTCCATCAGCCCAGACCGTTCTCATGTTCTGAGAGACGAGATCTCAGGATGTTAACACTCAGACAAGTCATCCACTCAGTTCGAACGAGAGATTACTTCTGCACGGTGGATCTGAAAGACCCTTTCTTCCAAGTGAGCATCCTGCACTGCAACAAAAAATATCTCCGCTTTGCCTTCGAGGGCACCGCGTTCGAGTTTTTGGCAATGCCTTTCGGCCTGAAAACCGCCCCCCGGTCATTCACGAAATGTCTGGACGCGGCCTTGACCCCGGTGAGGGGTCAAGGGGTCAGAGTTCTCAATTATCTAGATAATCTGCTGATACTTGCACACAGCAGAGTCCAAGCACAGCAGCACACAGAGAGGGTGATGTCTCACCTGGAAGCTTTAGGTTTTGTTACAAAACCTGGCCAAAAGCAATCTGACCCCATCCCAGATTACCATATTTCTGGGAGTACAGTTGAACTGCATATTGTACAGGGCAAGGCTCTAAGAGGCACAGGTTTCATCCCTCTACCTCTGCCTAGCACATGTTCACCTAGGCCAAAGGGTACCTCTCAGCTGTGCCAGCGTCTCTTGGGCCTTTTGGCAGTAGCTATTGTCTGCGTGCCTCTGGCCTTATTAAGAATGTGCCCTCTACAGATATGGATCAACAAACAATTGCAACCTGCCCACCCTCAACCAACGAGGGGGATACTGATTGGTCCAGAGTGCATGAAGGCTCTGGAGCCATAGAAGGCCCCCACAGTGTTCAGCAAAGGTGTCACGCTGGGAAGGGTATTGTCACGAGTCCTGGTCACCACAGACATATCAAAAACTGGGTGGGGAGGTCTCTGCCGAAACCAGTATGCCCAAGGGGTCTGGAACCAGCAGGAGGCCAAGCTCCACATAAATTTCATGGAACTCAGAGCATTGTTTTTGTTTCTGAAACACTTTTACAGGAAGGGGCTGGTTGCACAACAAAATGTCCTGATAAAATCAGACAACAGGACCACGGTCTCCTACATCAACAGAGAAGGTGGAACAAGGTTCTAACCCCTCCTTAGGTTGACACAGAAACTGCTCACATGGTGCAGCTCCCGGATCTTGTCGCTGAGGGCGACCCACGTCCCAGGCGAGCTGAATCACGGGGCAGATGCCCTCTCCAGAGGGCCCCTCCTCCCCTCGGAGTGGCGGCTGAACCCACGTATCGTGGACCAGATCTGGGCACGATACGGGAGGGCCAACGTAGATCTGTTTGCTTGCACCCTGTATCATTCGATAAGGGAGACAGATGCACCGCTGGGGACAGATGCCCTGACGTACAGTTGGCTAGCGTGGGGGCTGTATTACGCATTTCCACCTGTTCCCCTGATTCAGGCGATGCTGGAACGTGTACGCAGTGGAGCTCTCACCCTAATACTGATAGCCCCCAGGTGGCCTCAGAAAGCATGGTTCCCAGAGGTGATTTCACTGCTGACGGGGACACCATGGCAGCTGCCCCCATACAGGGACCTGCTGACCCAGGCCCATGGGCAGATTCTTCATCCACACCCAGAACTGTGGCAGCTCTAGGTCTGGCCGCAGAAAGGGCCCGGTTAACAGTCAATTAGACAGATAAGTCACGTTGAGCCTAGAAGACTCATTTACAAGTAGGGTTGGGCATCGAGAATCGAGAATCGTTCGGAACCGGGACTAACTGTCCGGTTTTCCCGGAATCGTTCAAAATATTAATTTGCGATTCCTATTTTCGATGCTAGTTAGCCGACCGGAAGTAGCCGCCAACACCGAAGAAGAATTTGCCGCCGAAAACCAACGAAGAAGAATCCACCGGAAGTGTGGATCCACGATTGAAAGCGTACTAATTAATAAAATGACCAGTCAGGTCAGTGCAGCACTTGCAATAATTTTCTATCATGCAAAGGAGAGAAGTAAAATAGTGTCCCTTTTGATGCGCTCCACAGGATTATTTTCGCTTCGTATCCTACCGGAAGTGCGGAGTGGTCCGTCTGCAAAACGCTCCGCCGGACTTTTCGCTAATCGCTACCTCTTTGGCTCCATCAGGTAAATAAATAAACTATAAACTACGTCTCATACCAACATTAAGGCAGCTAACAAGTTATACTCCGCTTAAAGTGGTAAGTCAGCTCAAATACAAACACGATGCTAACGTTAGCTCGTATTTTTTTTCTTAGACAAACTACCTGAAATTGCTTCACAGTGTTCACCAGTGTCCAAGGTAAAAACGTCAGTTTAACTGAATGAAGAGTGCCACAGAACAGTTACAGCATATGTTGTGAAAAGGTTGCATCCCTTTTCAGATGTGGATTCAACTCCTGCCATGAATTGCACTTACATTGCACTCAGACACATTACTACTATCCAAAAAAGCTAAGTCTGGTCCTCTGGACATTCAAAAAACAAAACAAAACAAAGCAAAATAAAACTGTAGAAACGTTTCTATAGTTAAGCAAATCCAACATTAACATTCTTAATCCATTTAAAGTTATCTGTGTCTTTTAAAATGTTTTAATGTCTCTATTTTTCATTATTATATAATTTCTGTTTATGTTCTTCCATTATGAGTGAATATCACAGTTTGAAGAATTATTGAATAGGTTAGTTAGGCAAAAACAACAGAGCTAATAATTGTATACATTATCAGTCTTAAAAATGATTTAATAATCTCTTTTTACTGATAATACTGATAAACCTGTTGTTTGTTTAGGAACCTCCCTGCAGTCTGTTCAGAAAGTCCACTGGAGGAGCGTTTTGCTGAGCAAGAGGCACAACGTAATGTCACAGCTCCATGAAGATGGAGAGAGGGCTGCAGATACCAGGACATCCCACCAGCCGTTCTGTCTGAGGATCCTGCTGCTGGTGGTGGAACCAGGTTAGCCCATCAGTGGGAGCTCAGTAACATGACTGCAGCATCAGAAGCTTAAGCTTCATAAGAAGTCTGAAGCCATATTGTTCCTTCCCAATGACACAACCTCAAACCACTGCATTGACCTGTCTGCTCTACCCCTGTCCGAAAAACAAAAAGTCAAAAATCTGGGAGTGATAATGGATCCTTCCATGAAACTCAACAGTCATGTAAACATGATCGTCAAATCCTGTTTTTTCCAGCTGAGGCGTCTGTCTAAGCTGAAGCCCATATTATCCAAAAAGCACCTGGAGACAGTGATTCACGCATTCATTACATCTAGGCTTGATTACTGCAATTCACTTCTGTTTGGCGTCAGTCAAGCCACCATTGCACGATTACAACTGGTTCAGAACGCAGCTGCCCGATTTTTAACCAGCACACGCAAAAGAGAGCACATTACACCAGTCTTGGCCTCCCTTCACTGGCTACCGGTTCATCTTCGAATCCAATTCAAAATTCTCATGTATGTCTACAAATCGCTGAACAGTCTCGCCCCCGCCTATCTCTCGGATCTGATACACCCATATGTCCCTCCACGTGCTTTGAGGTCAGAGGATCAGGTACTCTTAATAGTTCCAGAAACTCGCCTTAAGCGCAGGGGTGACAGGGCGTTCTCTGTAGCAGGCCCAAGACTCTGGAACGAGTTACCGCTGCTCATCAAACAGGCCCCCTCCCTCTCGGTTTTCAAATCCCGGTTAAAAACTCACTACTACTCCATTGCTTTCAATGCCAGCTGATTTGTATTGGATCGTTTGATTTATGATCTGCAATGTTTTTATGTTTTTCGTGTTGTACTTCATTGTCTGTGTTACCTGTTGCGTGTTTGTTTGTCCAGCACTTTGGTGTGGACTTGTTCCTGTTTAAAGTGCTTTATAAATAAAATGGTATGGTATGGTATGGTATATTATATGTATAATAATAATAATACAGTATATGTTGGTTAGTCCTCCATGTTGGCTCTAATCTGCCCTGTGAGAAATTCATAGTAAATTTAACAAAAAGAAAAAAGTTCATAGCATTAAAGACCGTGTAAAGTGAATTTCAACATTTTCTTCAATAAACATTATAAATGTCATAATTGTAATCTTGTAAATGAGTAAAAAGTCTCAAAATTGTAGCTCAATTAATTTTGGAGTTATAGATGAAACTGTGTATAAAGATATGTCTTTTTCAGGATTTTTTAGGCGTGGTTTAAACGGGACCGCGTTTCGTCACGCGGTCCTCATTAGTATAGCCCCACCCCCTGCAGCTCCAGCCGTATAAATTCACCTCGGTGGAGCCGTTCACTCGCGAATCGCAGATAGCATCAGATAGCAATAGCATAGATATTTTGTTCATTGTTAGCTAGCTAATCAATTATGCCTCGTTCGTGCATCTTCCCTGGATGTCGCAATGGTCAGGGCACCCGTACAAATCATAACGTGTTTTATACCGCGTGGTTTTATACCAAGTATCTGTAATGCCTGGATAGGTCAATGGATAAAGCGCTTGCCTTCTGTCCCAAACTCCACGGGTTCAATTCCCGCATGGTACAACTCTTTTTATTTATTTATTTTTTATTCATTCCAGATTAAAAACACACAAGAAAACTATTTACAAAAACAGCGTAACTCTTGGAAAAAGTAGCTGTTACAGACAGAACTCAGATAAAAACAGAGCAGGTTTACTGGCTCTGCTCCTGTCTGCCTCTCCACAGTCAGCTCATGGAGCAGCACACGAGCGCAGCTGCGCTGAAACCACGCCCACGCACTGACACGCCCCCAGCGTTCCAGGGCAAGGCAAAATCATGTTTTTTCATGATTTTTGAGACTTAATTTTATAAGGTAAACAATGTTTTTAATCAGTCAGATTTATATGGGTGATTAATAACACATATTTATGCCATGTGACAAACTAAAAACACACATTTAATTTCACTTTACACGGTCTTTAAATTCAAACAGAAGTTCAAATTATTTCATTCTGAAAGAACTCTGGCTAACTACTGTAGCTCTTTTATAACATGGAGTTAAACTCAAAGCAGTCTCCTCAGATAAATAGTGTTACCATTATTTTTATACTAAAGTTTCTGTTAACTTATTATTTTTATTTTAAAGTTTCTGTTAACTTATTATTTTTATATTTGATTGTTTCTGTTCAGTGCCCTGATACAACTTCTGTTGTGACTTGAAGCTATACAGTATAAATAAACTGAACTGAATTGAATTGACATGTTTTTTTTTAACCCCGCCTACAAAAAGAATCTGAATCGAGAATCGAAAAGAATCGGAATCGAAACGAAGAATCGGAATCGGAACCGGAATCGCTCAAATTCAAACGATGACCAACCCTATTTACAAGTGAGATCTGCTTAGACAGACAAAAAAGTAATGAAACTGGACACATTATGAAATGGAGGCAAAAAAAATCCTAAAATCTTTCTTCTTGCCTGAGAAAAAAATTCTAATATTAAAAAAACACCTCTCACAAATAAGCACATAGTGACATAGACATTCTGCAGGGGAGACACACCGAGAACGATGAGCAATGTTCATAGATACTCTCAAGGGCACTGTAAGAGTTCTGATAAGGATGGAATAATCAGCCAGCTCCCTCCGATGAGATCCGTAAACATTCTTGAGAGATGTCGAGGAATGGCCAAGGTCAACGCGAACGAGGATCCAAGAGTCCTGAAATGATGACAGAATATTTATTCAGCTGGTTCACTCTGGTTGACGATGGAAATTCCCTGATGGGTGGGTTGAGCTTCAGGTTACATGTCCTCCAGGCGTATTCAGATAGGGTGGCCTTCAAGGTCAGCCGGGGGAGCCAGATTCAGATAAACACACAGTTGTTTTGGGTACAGGCCAATATACAATACAATACAATACAATACAACTTTATTTATAAAACACTTTAAAACAACACCATTGGCCAAAGTATAATATAATATAACATTAAAGCCATAATAGCTGTCCAAATTTGCACTTTTTTCAGTCTTTTTTATTTGAATTGTTATTCTTCTATTCATTGAGTACCATTTTTGTCAGACAGTCAACTGTTTTCCAGCCTTTGTAATTAAATTTACACGTGGCTCATACATTTAAAAAAATTTGTCCATGCGTCTTCCACTTCTGCATCATCACCTCCATTTGCAAACCCCGTATAAATTCCACTTACGGTAGTTCAGCGTACACAAGTCTTATTTTATTTACTGCACATGATGGAATGACTGTGGATTCTTCTTCCCAACCTGCCATGCTTCCACCATGTAAACTGATGATATGATGCATATCTGTAAGCCCTGAAACAAGAAATATTTGAAATGTAAGTTCTACTGTGAAAGCATGACAAATTATTTAAAGTTGTAAATAACCATGTTGTATAAAATGTTGCCACATCTCTTTGTATCATCAGTTCATGTTCTCACCGGTCCATTTCGCATGAAGTGAGAAACAAAATGTTAAAACCAATAACTTAATGTGATGTTTTGAAATAAAGGTTGAGGTAAGCACAGAAATGTTGTGAACGTCTTAGTCACACTAATTCTGTGAAAATATGCTGGTGTATTCTGTTAGTCATCCAGGAAATGGTTCATTTAAAAAAAATGGACTTGGCTGTGACAACATTTTGATTCACATCCAAGAGGCTTTCTCAATTCAAAAAGTATCTGGAGTGTGTGTAGTTTCAAGCTTTATACAGTATAACTGCAAGAGAGGCCATGAGGCCTTCATTGGTGCTTAGTTTACTATTTTGTTAATAAGTCTGAAATTATGCAAGATGAACCACACTAATAAATAACAGTTTTTGCCCATTTTCTTTATACTTCATACCAAAGTGCAAGAAAGACCTAGATGAATTATAACTTTGTCTTATACAAAGAGAATGTCTATGCATCAAAAAGAAGACAAATATAAAATGTGTGTAACTAATGTCAAATTTGAGAGCTGTGTGTATAATCGTGTTTTTACTTACCGGGTGGTGATTTGGTTTCGATTTGGAAGACCAGCACGCTCTCCATCGTGGAGGCTTACGAGGGCAGCCCACAAAATGTCTCTATTGAGGCAAACTGCCTCAAAGTTTTGATGTGCCGTTATACACGAGATATCTGTTGAAACAAACAAACATCAACTTGTGATCTACTGTTATTAGCTTGAGCTAACGCCATTAGCTGGAGCTAATACGATTAGCAGGAGCTAACACGATTAGCAGGAGCTTACGCGAAATCAAAACAAATTGGAAGATAATGAATTAATTTTTAAAGTGACATTTTTTGTAGCAGGTCTAAACCAGGGGTCACCAACCTTTTCGAAACTGAGAGCTACTTCTTGGGTACGGAGTCATACAAAGGGCACCAGTTTGGTAAACTCTTTGTAAATAACAAAGCGTAAATAGAAAAAAATGTGTAATAAACATATTTTTAAGATGGATGAGAGATGGCCGCGCTGACGAACATACATATGTTTTGAATATATATGTTTTGAATTGCTGCAGCTTAACATTCTCTACCCCTCCTCTGGATGACTGTGTTTACATGATCACGTTGTATTGGTTTACTGGTGCAATGTTAATAAAAAATCTCTTATCTTATCTTATATTTTTAAGGTAGACATTTTAAAATATATATAAATACAAAAAAAGAATAACAACTGAATAAAATAAAATTTTAAATGCAACTTAGTACAGGTAGTCCCCGACTTACGAGCGAGTTCCGTTATGAGTTGCTCGTAAAGCGAAAATTCGTAACTTGGAACGGCCGCCACGTGTCTCGTAAGTCCGGAATTTCGCTCGTAAGTTGGAACGGTTTTGCTAGCGCGACTACAAACACTCGTTTTTCATCGAAAAACTGCTTACGAGTGCATAAAAATGATCGGAAACGTGTGTCCACATGTTTAGCTAACGAACTGTGGTGAAAAAACACAGAAAAATTCTGTATTTTTTGCGTTTTTTCCAAAAATTCGCCAGCTCGTAAGTCCGGAACCTCGTAGGTCAGAGCGCTCGTAAGTCGGGGACTACCTGTAGTGAGTTGTGATATTTTTTAGAACAGGTCCGAGGGCACCTCAAATGATCCTTGGGGGCACCCGGGTGCCCGCGGGCACCATGTTGGTGACCCCTGGTCTAAACACTATCAGAATCCCTAGCTTACCATAAACAGCTTAGTTAGAAATTGCAGCTCTTTGCAGCATTCGCTTTCCATCTGGGTTGGCATCTCCAAGCAGCAGCCGCACAAACACCCGCTTCGTCGGCCAACTCTTCCCTCTTCATCCGTTTGGTCCTCCTCATCTTCATTACCCCTTGTGTGTTCTACATTGACATCAATTTCAATGCGCTCTGGTTCAAATTGAAAAGGAGTGACATTACTCATATTGTTTTGTTTTGGCTGGACGGAGCTACCGCTACAGAACCTGGCATACATCATACCTAGAATTAGGGCTGGGCGATATCTCGATATTTTTAATATTATTTCAAAGTGGCTGAATCCAAATGCCCTAGATGTTACTTGGTTAGATATAGAGCAAACTTTATGTAATAATATTAGAGTTTCAGATCTGCCATTTATTAGTATTAATATAAAAAAAACTTTGATATGGGCTGTTAGGTCCCTGTACGACCGGTGTCAGAGCTTGGTCCGCATCGCTGGTAGTAAGTCGGGCTCGTTTCCTGTGAGAGTTGGACTCCGCCAAGGTTGCCCTTTGTCACCGATTCTGTTCATAACTTTTATGGACAGAATTTCTAGGCGCAGCCAAGGTGTTGAGAGGATCCGTTTTGGTGGCCTTAGAATCTCTTCTCTGTTTTTTGCAGATGATGTGGTCCTATTGGCTTCATCAGTTCGTGATCTACAGCTTTCGCTGGAGCGGTTTGCAGCTGAATGTGATGCGGCCGGGATGAGGATCAGTTCCTCCAAATCCGAGGCCATGGTCTTGAGCCGGAAAAGGGTAGCATGCCTTCTCCAGGTCGGGGAGGAGGTCCTGCCCCAAGTGGAGGAGTTTAAGTATCTCGGGGTCTTGTTCACGAATGAGGGAAAACTGGAGCGTGAGATCGATAGGCGGATAGGTGCAGCGTCCGCAGTGAAGCGGGCGCTGTACCGGTCTGTCGTGGTGAAGAGAGAGCTGAGTCAAAAGGCAAAGCTCTCAATTTACCGATCGATCTATGTTCCTACCCTCATCTATGGTCATGAGCTCTGGGTTATGACCGAAAGAACGAGATCTCGGATACAAGCGGCTGAAATGAGTTTTCTCCGCAGGGTGTCTGGACTCTCCCTTAGAGATAGGGTGAGAAGCTCAGTCATCCGGGAGGGACTCGGAGTAGAGCCGCTGCTTCTCCACATCGAGAGGAGCCAGTTGAGGTGGCTCGGGCATCTGGTTAGGATGCCTCCTGGACGCCTCCCTGGTGAGGTGTTCCGGGCATGTCCCACCGGGAGGAGACCCAGAGGAAGACCCAGGACACGCTGGAGGGACTATGTTTCTCGGCTGGCCTGGGAACGCCTTGGGATTCCCCCAGAGGAGCTGCTCCAAGTGGCTGGGGAGAGGGAAGTCTGGGCCTCCCTACTTAGGCTGCTACCCCCGCGACCCGACCCCGGATAAGCGGAAGAAAATGGATGGATGGATGGATGGAATATAAAAAAACATGTCTGCTTTAAAAGTATCAGTATTAGCTCATCTCTGACAGCATGGTGGGAGTATCTGAAAATGACAAAGTCTTCACTACTCCCATGCAGACAAACACCCATCTGGAACAATCCTGACATACAGAAAGAAAATAATATGTTAAATTTCTCAGGTTGGAGACTTAAGGGAATTGAACGTCTGGAACACATATTTGATGGTGTAGACTTTATTTCATTTAATGAATTAATAATACAATATGGCATTGACAATAAATACTTTTTAGAATATCAACAAATCAAGTCTATTGTAAAAAAGAAATTTAAGCTTAATAGAGAATTGTTAGAGACACCAATATGCGTGTCAGAATTCATTAATCTTAAACAACCCAAATTGTTATCTAAAATATACAAGAAATTGTCTAGAATAGATGAATCCATAACACTTTTTTTTTTCTTTCGGCTTTTCCCTGCGTTAGGGGTCACCACAGCGATCTAGTCGCACGAAGATTTGGCAGTTGTTTTTATGCCGGATGCCCTTCCTGACACAACCACAGACCACCGAGCAACCACAGCCCTCTGTGTGGAGTAGAGAGCTGATATCTAGGGTTCCCGGGGGAGCAGATGGTGGGGGTTAAGGGCCTTGCTCAAGGGCCCAGAGTGGGCAGATGAGGGTGGAGACAGGTGTGACCGCTTCACTTATCCCACCCACATCTTTGATGTTGTCGGTACCGGGGCTTGAACCGGCGATCTTCCGATCACAAGCGCACCTTCTTAACCTCTGTGCCACCACTCCCTCCAAAAGGGAGACAGATTTATCAGTCAACTTGGACCAAAACACCTGGTCTCAAATATGTTTATAAACATTTAAAATGACTTAAGTATCTAATTTACAATTAATACAGTATAAAGTTCTCTATAGAGTACACTATACAGGTCAGCGAATGTTTAAGATGGGATTTACATCATCCAACAATTGTTCACAGTGCACAAGTAATATACCTGATGATTATATTCACGCACTCTGGTTCTGTCTACCCGTTCAGAGGTTCTGGGTACAGGTATGTGAAGACTTGTCTAAATGTTTGAAATGTAATATCCCACTCTCTCCATCTGTTTGCTTATTGGGTATCTTTGAAGATGTTATACTAGAAAAAAATACATCCTATATGCTTTTCACTGCCTTATGCATCGCAAAGAAAACCATACTCGTAAATTGGAAAAATAAAAATAATCTTAGCATTAATCAGTATAAAAATCTTCTGTTAGATCATATTAGTCTTGAAACAGCATCTGCCGACACATCGGATCAATCTATTTGGCATTCTTTGATCGGCTCCGTTACGTAGTGAGGGTGGGGGGTCTGGGATCTGGCCTTGTGGGGCATTGGGGCTGGTGGGGGGAGGTTGGGGTTTGGGGCGCCGGGGGTTGGGGCTGCTTGGGCGGGGAGGACCCTGCCTTCAACCTGGGGAAGACCGGGGGGTTCTGGGGGATGTCTGCTGGGGGCGGCATGCGGGCCCTCGGGTGGTCGGTGGCGGCGGTCATGGGTCGCCGGTCGGTGACCCGGCTGTGCTGGGGTGGTTTCGGGGTGGGCGCCGGGAGCTTGGGGTTCTGGGGGCGTGTCGTCCCCGGGCTTGGGCCTGGTGGGGGTCGGGGGTCTTGGGCTCTGGCAGGCGGGTCGCCGGGCTATGGGCTGGCTCGCGCTCTGGTGCCCGGCCCTGGCCGGGGGCCCTCGGCTCGCTGGTGGGCTGGGGGTTCATGTGCTGGGGGGTTGGGTGTCTGGGAGCGTGACTGATGGCCAATGGGAGGGGGCAGGTCAACCCAGCCTGGGTGTCTAGTGTGTTATGTGTTCTGAAAGTTGTTAGTATGAAGGGTGGGTGTAGTATTTCTTCTGGGGTGGGGACTAAGTGGATGTCCTTGATGGTGGTCTGGGACTATGCATGGCCGGTGTGCGGGCCCTGGTTAGGGCCCGCTCTCGGTGCTTCCTGGCTCTGTCGGCAGTTGGGCGGGCGCTCTTGGCCGTGTCGTCCATGGGGGATTTTGTGTCCTCTTGGGCGGCGGGCTGACTGCGGTTCGTAGGGGTCTGGGCGGCCCTGTCGTCCATGGGGGATTTTGTGTCCTCTTGGGCGGCGGGCTGACTGCGGTTCGTAGGGGTCTGGGCGGCCCTGGTGGATGTGGGCTGTTGGTTGTGCTGTTGGCGGCCCTCGGACCGTGTCCCTCTCTGGTCTTTGGCTCAATGGCCTGGCGGTCGGAGAGGTGTTTTCTTTACTTCGCTCCTGGGGTGGACCTTGGCGAACTGGGGGGGGTATGTAGGGTCAGCGGGGGAGCTGACTCGCTGCGGGAGCATTGTTCCTGCAGATATTTTCTCCCCATCCCTCACCACGCACCTCTGCCCTCTTCATCTCAAATTAATACATGTAGGGATTTTGAGACTCGGGTGTGCTGCAACGTTTTTACATCTCTGTTGTTCAGAACCACCTGGGACTCAATTTTATTATACACTTTAGACATTCACTCATAAACATCCTCATAAAATTCACATATAGGAATTGGGGTGAGCACTATGGTGGCGGATTTTTCATTCATTCATTCAACCTTTATTTATACAGGCTAGCCTTGTTGAGCCACGGGGACTCATTTACAAGAGGGACCTGTCTCACTCACACCCAGGGTCAATTTAGAGTTACCAATCAGCCTAACATGCATGTTTTTTTTGGATTATTATTATTATTAATATTATTATTAGTAGTATTATTAGTATTAAAAATAATAATAATGTTAATATTATTATTATTACCCTAATGCCAGAATTAATAATAAATAATAAAGACTGTGGCATTTTTGATTTAATTTAATTATCTACATATCATATATCTATGATCTACACCACTAGAGGGAAGCAATAGCATAGATATCATATATAGAACACTAGATACCGCATGGCCCGCTCTCGCCTATTGGAGCTGACGAGATTTCAGGCGGCCATCTTGGCGCTGTCGTCCGCTCCACTCAGCCTTATATATTTGGCTGGCACAATAAAGTATCAGCACATTTAATCAATCATAACACGCTGAATAGTAATCCCATTGCCACATATTTAAATGTTAGGCATACAGCTATTAAAACTGCATGTATAGGAACATATATTTTAGCATATTTAAATAATTTTGGTGGAATACCATACTTAATTATATGACATGTTTAGCAAGATGCAACCAAAGATGCAATTTATTCACACACACATTATGTATACATATTAGATACTGTAATTATATATACAGTATATATATATATACAGTATAAATATATATATATATACTATATATATAATATATATATATATATATATATATATATATATATATATATATATACACAGTATATATATATACAGTTTTCATTCATTCATTCAACCTTTATTTAGTCAGGTAAATCTTATTGAACCTCATGGGCTCATTTACGAAAGCGACCTGCTACAGTATATATATATATACAGTGTATATATACATACATACATATACATACATACATACATACATATACATACATACATATATANGTCTAGATTTGTTAATTTCAATTTTATTTATTTATGTATTTATTTATATAATATATATATATCCATCCATCCATCCATCCATCCATCTTCTTCCGCTTATCCGGGGTCGGGTCGCGGGGGTAGCAGCCTAAGTAGGGAGGCCCAGACTTCCCTCTCCCCAGCCACTTGGAGCAGCTCCTCCGGGGGAATCCCAAGGCGTTCCCAGGCCAGCCGAGAAACATAGTCCCTCCAGCGCGTCCTGGGTCTTCCTCTGGGTCTCCTCCCGGTGGGACATGCCCGGAACACCTCACCAGGGAGGCGTCCAGGAGGCATCCTAACCAGATGCCCGAGCCACCTCAACTGGCTCCTCTCGATGTGGAGAAGCAGCGGCTCTACTCCGAGTCCCTCCCGGATGACTGAGCTTCTCACCCTATCTCTAAGGGAGAGTCCAGCCACCCTGCGGAGAAAACTCATTTCAGCCGCTTGTATCCGAGATCTTGTTCTTTCGGTCATAACCCAAAGCTCATGACCATAGATGAGGGTGGGAACGTAGATCGATCGGTAAATTGAGAGCTTTGCCTTTTGACTCAGCTCTCTCTTCACCACGACAGACCGGTACAGCGCCCGCTTCACTGCGGACGCTGCACCTATCCGCCTATCGATCTCACGCTCCAGTTTTCCCTCATTCGTGAACAAGATCCCGAGATACTTAAACTCCTCCACTTGGGGCAGGACCTCCTCCCCGACCCGGAGAGGGCATGCTACCCTTTTCCGGCTCAAGACCATGGCCTCGGATTTGGAGGAACTGATCCTCATCCCGGCCGCATCACACTCGGCTGCAAACCGCTCCAGTGAAAGTTGTAAATCACGAACTGATGAAGCCAGTAGGACCACATCATCTGCAAAAAACAGAGAAGCGATTCTAAGGTCACCAAAATGGATCCTCTCAACACCTATATATATATATTATTTATTTATTTATTTTTCTCTTACCCCCCCTGGTTGCCTGGCGGACATTCTGGGGATGGGCCGTCGGGGGTTGTCCTGGGCTATGGGGGGTTCGGGGCCTGGGGGTTCGCCGTGGGCGGGGCTGGCATTGCGCTCTCCTTGGGGTTGCTTGGGCTCGGGTGTCCTGTGCTGTCGGCAGGGCGAGGGTTGGGCCGGATCTTGGATGTTGGCTACTCTCCACCCCAGAATGAATGGGCCTACCTCTTGGGCTTGGGTGTGGGCTGCCCCATGTATGGGGTGGGTACATGTCTTGGACCTAGGGGGTATAGAGTGTACATCGGGATTATGAATGGAACGTGTCGTTATTGTTTGTCATTGTGTGAGTGAGGATGAGGGTGGTGAATAAACATGGCGCAAAGTTTAAAATAACTTTTAATTCAAAATTAAATTGATTTATCATTTTGCTTGTACAAATGAACATAGTTGAATGATACAAGATATATATCTTGTCACATTTTATGCAGAGTAGGAAGATGATGTCACATACACTTTAAGCTTCTATCCTGATCATCAACCCAGGCCAGTCTTTGCTGTCCACATCCATCACTAAAGCCGGGTACCGACCGGAATCGTCAAACCGCTCCTGCCGCCCCCTTTTGGCCGCTTGTCACGTTCACACAAAGCCACTGAAGACGCGTCTGATGACGCGCACTGGGGGGAGGCAGAGGAGGGGGTCTAGCTCGTTTTCCGGGTCGAGTTGTTGTGTTTCATGCTGCTGGCAGATAAAATCAGCAGCACGTGAGCCTCGTTACTATTTGAGTGGGTTTTCTACGAGCCGAACTGCAGCTCCAAAAGTCTTTGTTGAGATTAAAACTTTTTTTATGCTTGGGGTGATCGTACGCTCGAGCGGACAGCAGCAACTCTTTAAAATGCCAAGTTTCTTACCGGAGTCTGGTTCCAATTCATGGAGGCTCGATGGGGTAAGTTTAAAAAGTCCAAAAAAAGTCCCGTTGTCGTTGTGTCATCATAGCAGAGGCTCTCCCGATTGGTTGCTGGACGCGTCGAGCAACGTCGAGCCGCAAAATATCAACGTTTTCGATCTTTGGCGGCTCGACGCTGCTCAACACGTAGGTTGCTTCGGACGTGCGCGGAAAGGAACTGCCACGTGCTGAAGCGCCACTTCAAACACTCAAAACGCGCCGCTTCGCGATACACCGCACCTCGACGCCTCTCCACATAGACTTTCAATGTAAACCGGCCGCTTCCGCCGCCCGAAACGAGTCCGGTCGGCAAAGGTGGGCACCAGACCGCTTGGGAGCGCTAATGGGCTAATCCGCTTATAGCGGACCTAAACAATTTTTCAGCGTTACAGCGGATTAACTAACTTTTATAATTCATACGCGGATTTGCGCTATTTTTATTTAAAATGCAGTACCGCTAATAACTAATTATCTATCAGTAAAAACGAAAAAACTTATTTACGGGCTCTCGCTGGCTCTCGTAGCTGCTTGTTTACCTTTTTCCCCCTTGGTGAGGGAGCAGAGAGGAGGGAGGGGGAGCAGAGGGGAGAACAGACGCGGATCTACCATGTAGGCAAATGATGCCGTTGCCTGGGGCTCCCAATCAGCAGGGGCCCCAGCCCCGCCGCGCCCCGGCCAGTCACCTACTTTGTCTATTTTGTGTAGGTCTAAACTAATATAAATTGGAAATATCTTGCACAAGTTGCATTTATATTGTGGAGCTCTTGAGATTACTCTTCCATAACCCAGTTGTCCTGATCATTTAATTTATGTTAAAAGACAAAATATTCACTTACTGCCAAAAAACTAGAAATAATCCTAAGAATAATAATCCTGCCCACCTCCAGGAGCCACTCTAATAAGACATAACTTTACTTCTGTTCATAATGTTTCTGTTGGTTAGGATGTGTAATGTTAGATTTGTGGTTTGTCGGTACTGCTTTTCCTTTATTTTGCCCTTCAATATTTCCTATTTTAACCCTTTTCAACAGGAGATTCAGCAGGAGACGGATATCCCAGAGAGGGAGTTGGTGCGAGCGTTGCAGTCTTTGGCCTGTGGGAAAACCTCGCAACGAGTTCTCACAAAGGAGCCAAAGTCCAAGGAGATCGAGAACGGACATGTGTTTACAGTGAATGATCAGTTTACCTCCAGGCTGCACAGAGTTAAAATACAAACAGGTGAGTAAAATGTGTGCCAGGTTCTGTTACGTCTCTGCTCTGAGCCAAGTTCTGTCCACTGCTGTTTGTAACGGCTTTTCTTTGACAGGTTGTGTTTGAGAAAATCTTTTTTTAAGTAATTTTTTTTTAATGAATTAACGATTTCTCTTTAAAGTAACTTGCAAAATGTGCCTTTTAAAAATTTTCAAATTAATTTTTATCTGTTACAGAATAATTTATACAGTACTGTACAGTGCATTATTTTAGCTCCGAATGTGAACATCACAACTTATATCAGCTTTCTGTTTCTCCATTAACTTTGTCTTACAACCTTTACCCTGCTTTACCAGTTGCTGCGAAACAAGGGGAATCCGATCCTGAAAGGAAAGAGACACGGCAGAAAGTGGATGATGACAGGAAGCATGAAATTGAGGCCGCGATTGTCCGAATCATGAAGTCGAGGAAGAAGATGCAGCACAACGTCCTGGTGGCAGAGGTACATTCGCATGAAATAAGCATTTTTAGTGATTTTGTTTTATTTTTCTCAATGCTTTAAGTATTTTTATATAGTTTCAGTGAAGTGCTTGAGTAGTTTTCTTTCATTGCTTAGCGCATTCTGTAGAAGCAAGGATTCCTATTGACTTTTGGATTAGATATTTATGCAGAAATATTTTTAACACAGTCTGTTTTGCTCACTTCTTGTGCCGTGCTGCAAAACTGCCTGATGCAAAAAAGATGCTATGTTAAAATTCACAGTGAAGTATTTGCTCAAAACACTACATTTGTAAAGACCCAGTTGTTTTAGTTGAAAAGTTTGCTCTACTTTTGACTGTATTCAGAGTAGACGTTAGCTTGACTCTTCTAGACGGAATCCTCTCTCCATCTCCTATAGTGCACAGACTGCTGTCACTGGTTACTTTTCAGCAATTTACACAACCTTACTTAAAATAACTATTCTAAAGAGCTACTGTATATTTAATAAGTTGCACCTTTCACAACTTGTTTCACTTTGTTTTTTTTTTCAGGTGACTCAGCAGCTCCGAGCACGCTTCCTTCCCAGTCCTGTGGTAATCAAAAAGCGTATAGAAGGACTAATAGAACGAGAATATTTGGCACGGACGCCAGAGGATCGTAAAGTGTACACCTACGTTGCGTAGAAGATGAACTCTAAGAGAAGACTGGATGGGGAGTTGTTTTCGTTGAACTCTGGTTACGCATGGACTGTAAGTCATTTTACAGACAAAGACTGGGAACCTGATTTATTGTCTCTTGCAGAGATGCAGTAAATCCTCATAAATGGGAAGTAAAATCTTAATGCAGACAATAAAACACATTCATCAGATCTTTTTGGATAACTTTTAAATCGGGCCCAGTCTTCCTATTCCCTTGAGTTTTTACATGGACAGATCCAGCTAAAAGCTTTTCACTGTTTAACCCTTGTAGAGATCAAACTTGCAAAGAATCCCTTGGGAAAAAATGTGAATGCACCACGTTATTATTTTTTGTTTGTTTCAGTACTGTAAAAAAATTAAGTTATTAAAAACAAATGTGTGGATTGTTACGAAGTAAGTGTGTTGTTGCACTAATTCATTGTAGAACAGTGTTGCCCTCCTACATTTGTTGACAAGAGTTGGAGAACATGCAGCAAATACTGAAAGAATAATGTGGGGAAAAATATATTTGTATACTTCTTCTTTCAGCTTTTCCCTCCTGCGGTTGCCACAGTGAGTCATCCTCTGTCTCACTCTATCCTCACTCCAACTGCCTCTATGTCCTCCAACTACATCCATGTATATCAGAGTCAGAGAGTCAGAGAGAGTCTTTATTGTCATTTGCACCGCATGTGGTACATGTGATGAAAACGAGATTATGTACACGGGGTCCCAGTTACATCCAACAACAAATGCAAGAGAAAAACAGTAATAACATCTAGAACTAACTAAGAAAAACATCAACTAGTAATACACTAAGCTTAATATAGTGGGAATAAACAGCAGCACGAACATGAGTTTGTATGAGCAGATGGTCACAGATGAACACAGCAACAAGAAAACAGATCAGCATCAGTATGATGTGATATTTTGCAGTGTTTATTTATTTTATTTATTTTTATTTATTTATTTATTCATGAGTCTAACAGCCTCAGGGTAGAAGCTGTTCCTCAGTCTAGTGGTTCTACACTTGATGCTCCTCAAGTGTAGAACCACTAGACTGAGGAACAGCTTCTACCCTGAGGCTGTATATATTGTTGATGATGGTGATGGCCTGGGGGAAGAAACTGTTCTTGTGTCTGGCAGTCTTAGTGGACAGAGATCTGTAGCGTCTGCCAGACGGGAGAAGTTGGAACATGTTGTGACCCGGGTGTGTGGAGTCTGTGATGATTTTTCCAGCCCGTTTCCTGGTTCTTGCGTGGTACAAGTCCTGAATGGAGGGCAGTGAAGCCCCAATGACTTTCTCAGCTGTCCTCACTGTTCGCTGCAGCCTGTTCCTGTCCTGCCTTGTGGCTGCTCCAAACCAGACTGTGATGGATGTACACAGGATGGACTCAATGACTGCAGTGTAGAACTGGATCAGCAGCTCCTGAGGCAGGTCCAGCTTCCTCAACTGGCGTAGGAAGTACAGTCTCTGCTGGGCCTTTTTGAGGATGGAGGTGATGTTGTGCTCCCACTTCAGGTCATGTGAGATGGTGGTTCCCAGGAACCTGAAGGACTCTACCGTAGACACGGGGCTGTTGAAGATTTTGAGGGGCAGCAGTTCTGGGGGGTGTCTCCTGAAGTCCACTCTCATCTCTACTGTCTTCAGTGTGTTCAGCTCCAGTTTGTTCAGGCTGCACCAGGACATCAGTTGTTCCACCTCCTGTCGGTACGCAGACTCGTTGTCATCACTGATAAGTCCTGTATATGGATCATATCCTAAATGTACACATATTTTTTCAAGATATCTCGTCCTCGCCAGTCCATTTAGGGCATTGGCATACTTGCTGTAGTCCATTCTGCTGTGTTTTGAACTGGGGAAAATCACTTCCTGTCCCCCATCTGAATTTCGTGCCACTTCCGGGTCACGTGACTGCAACCTAGCAATGGTTGTCTGGTTTGTGTCCCTGTGATGGACTTGTGACCTGTCCAGGGTGTCCCTGCCTCTCACACAGTGACTGCTGGATATGGGCACCAGTGACTCCCACAGCCCAGAAAGGAAGAAGCAGGTTAACATAATGGATGGATGGTTGGAATTCCCATTTGCCACTGAATACAGCATCAGTCATTTGACTGGTTCTGACATAGAAACTTGCAAAACCAAATCTAATAGCATATTAATATTGGCAGAGAAGACCAGAGACAGTTCTTTTTCATGCAACATTTAGACAGGTTAATCCCATTGAACCTCGAGGACTCATTTACAAGAGAGACCTGGTTTCAACAAAGAATGATGACAACAATAGACAATTATAAAAAAAAGGCATACAGATTTTTATTTTTTTTACAGATTAAAATAAGATGACAAAAAAAAAGTAGCAAAAACAACTAGATTATAGGCGAATGTAGAAGAAACGGGAACATATCAGCATTGCTTCTTGCCAGGAGTCCAACAGATTCTTAAAGCCATTTAGAGAGGTCAGGGTTGAGAGCTGCAGATCTTTTTATAAGATATTCCAGGAAGCAGGAGCGGAGTAGGAGAAGGCCCTTTTGCCAAGTTCAGTCCGCACTGAGGGAACACTGCAGGTAATAATGTCCTGAGAGCGCACGCTGTAGCTGCACTCATGCAGAGACGTAGGAGGAGATGTATGAAGGCAGCAGTTTTATTCATTAGTTTCCTTAATTAGTGAAATAAAACATCACCGTCCTTTAGTCATATGGGCTCTTGCAGTAGATGCAGCTAAATGCAAGGACTTTTTGCAATATACATATCCTATTGTATCTTTAAACAAGCTCTTTGGCTAACAGCAGCATGCTCTCAGTAATAAGGTGTGTCAAGGATATTGATAATTTGTGGAGTGTAGAGCTTTAAGGTGTGTTCTCTAAAGAGACAATCCTCTTGCAAGACGACTGAGAATTGGTGGAACAACGAGTTTGTTACATCCTCCAAAACAAGAGGTGGAAAGATGTTAAGGTGGAAGTTACTGTACCGTATCCTTAATGTGTTGTATCCTCTTCTAACAAGGTGGAGTTGGTTCGTCTGGATGAATTCTTTGTTGAGACATTTTGTCTTCTCTCCAAAAGACTGAAGAAGTCTTTTGGAAAAAAGATGAATCGTTTAAACTAAGAAGAATCCTTCCAGAGGACCTGACTCAATCTTGTTAGATCTATGTACCTGGATTATTGATCATACATGAGGACATTGTATCTTCTTGTTAAAAAGGGCATAATATATCTCTTATAACAGAAAAATACCATAAATTACAAACCGGATTCCAAAAATGTTGGGACACTAAACAAATTGTGGTTAAAAACTGAATGCAATGATGTGGAGATGGCAAAAGTCAATATTTTATTCGGAATAGAACATAGATGACAGATCAAAAGTTTAATCTGAGTAAATGTAACATTTTAAAAGAAAAATATGTTTATTCTAAATTGTCAACAAATCCCAAAAAATCTAAAAAATTTTTAAAAAAGCAGCCAAGTCTGGTCCTCTGGACATTCAAAAAACAAAACAAAAAATTTGTTGAAACATTTTGTCTTTCCTCTGAAAGACTTCCTCAGTCTGAGATGTTGTATTCTCAGACTGACATGTGTTTGCCATTACAATTTGTGAAAGAAAACATACTAGATGTTAGTTATGAGATGCCTGATGTTCAAATTGTGATTTACTTCTGCATAACTGTGTCAAATATTGTTGAGGGACAGGTAGTTGTCAGAGCTAGATGCTTCAGGTCCATGAAGAAAAATGAGGAATCACACAGACTGCAGGTTTGAAACAGTCAGAAGCCAGTTGGTTCATGTTCATTAGTTCAGGTTCCTGTTAATTTATGACAGTTGAAGAACTTTCATGTACGATGGACAACTTCTGTAGGCTACTACTGAGAGCTTACAGTAACATCTTCCTGTTCAGTGGTTGTCTACCATCTTCTGTTTTATTTTTCTGTTGTACCAGCTCATCTTCAAACTACAATCTATGATTTGTTTAAAGCTACATATGTTATAACAAATATATGGGCTGAAAACAGTTATCCATTTTCAGGGGCGTAACTTTAGGTCTAACATTGGGGGGGTTGTGATTAACAATAAACACGAAAAAATTGTACACTATACGCTTCAGTGTTTAATACGCGTCATCTCTTCTTCTTCTTCTTCTTCGATGGTGTTTACTGGCAGTTTACAAACTCAGTGTATTACCGCCATCAACCGGACGGAGATGTAATTCAAGAGTCTACTTTCAACAAAAAATAAATAAATATAATTAATTAATAAAAATAAAATTAAATCCTTTCAGCTAATTTTGTAACTTTCAAATATTTAACAAGTGCTTTAGTTATAACCTGTGACTGATTTTTCTTCAATAAAGTAACCATTGTCACCGAACTCCCCATTACCCTTTCCAGTGCCTTCCTCTCTTTATTATATTTCTTACAATAAATCAACACATGTTCCACTCCTTCCAGTACCCCACAATTAGAGCAGTCACCTGATGGATGTTTTCCTATTATCTTTAGACCACTATTTAATGTAGTGTGCCCAATCCTCAACCTGTTAATCCATACTTCCTCTCTCCTAGTCATTAAACTACTATCGTCACTTAGGAGTACCTCCTTCTGTATGTTATGTAAATGTCTTCCTCTTTCCTCTAAATCCCACCTCTCCTGCCACATATCATTTATTTTATCTTTAACAATTATTTTTATTTCTGCTTTACTTAATGGGACATCATATTCAATTTCTCTTGCTGTATACGCGTCAGCTTTGTCCTGACCAAGATGGCGGCGACAGGACCCAGCTAGTACGAAGAACTTCACAAAGAAACACGGTAAAAACAATTATTTCTTTGCGAGAAAAAATATATTACTAAGCTGACTTTATAGAAGACGTGTTCTTGAGTTTAACGAAATGTTCAAATCAGCTGGATTTAAAAAAAAAAGTTCGATGATTTTTATGCAGGCGCCAGGCGGGTCAAACCGGATGCTTTCTTTCTTTAAATTTAGCTAAATAAACGCTTAAAAATATACAGTATTTCTTCGCTGACTTATGGGTGATAGTAGACGTACTCCTGAGTTTAAGAAATGTTCAAATCAGCTGGATTAAAAAAAAAAAAGTTCGCTGATTTTTATGCAGGCGCCAGGCGGGTCAAACCGGAGCTTTGTTTCTTTAAATTTAGTTAAATAAACGCTTAAAAAATACATTTCTTACCTCACTACAGCAGACGGGCTCCTGAGCTGAACCAAATGTGAAATCAGCTGGATTTAAAAATCCGCGGTGTGGTTTATGAGTGGTATCTTGCAAACAAAAACAGCTACCTGTTCATCCATAGGGGCAACTTCATGAGCAGCTCCGTGACTCACGTGACTTCCTGTAGCCGGTGAGATGGGTGATACCAAATTATTTGCAGGGGAGGGGGTCAGTCCTCAGGGAGTTTGTTAAAAACATGCAGCAATTTTACTAAAAAATTTGAATGAATAAAGAAAATCAATTATTGATGTAAGATATGTATAATGACGAAATGATGTCATTTTATTGGGGGGGTTGAAATGACCGGATCAAATTATTGGGGGGGTCAAAACCCCCCTAACCCCCGTGTAAATTACGCCTATGTGTCTTCTTGTAAACGTTTCCTTTGACTTTTGCTGACACCTTTTTGTCACAAATCACTCCTGAAACTTTTCTCCATCCACTCCATCCTGCCTGGACTCTCTTTTTCACCTCTTTCCCACATTTCCATTTTCCTGGATAGTGGACCCCAAGTACTTGAAGTCCTGCACCTTTGTGACCTCTGCTCCTTGTAGCCTCACTGTTCCACCAGCCTCCCTCTCATTCACACACATGTACTCTGTCTTACTACGGCTGACTTTCATTCCTCTTCTTTCAAGTGCATACCTCCACCTCTCCAAGTTCTCTTCCACCTGTTCCCTGTTCTCACCACAGATCACAATGTCATCTGCAAACATCATAGTCCATGGGGATTCCTGCCTGACCTCATCTGTTAGTCGGTCCATCACCAGAGCAAACAAGAAGGGGCTCAGAGCCGATCCTTGATGCAATCCCACCTCCACCTTGAAGCTATCTGTCACTCCTACAGCACATCTCACCACTGTCCTGCTGTCCTCATACATGTCCTGTACCAGTCTAACATACTTTTCTGCCACTCCAGATTTCCTCATGCAATACCACACCTCCTCTCTTGGCACCCTGTCATATGCTTTTTCTAAATCCACAAACACACAATGGAGTTCTTTCTGACCCTCTCTGTACTTCTCTATCAACATCCTCAAAGCAAAGATGGCATCTGTGGTGCTCTTTCTTGGCATGAAACCATACTGCTGCTCACAGATAGTCACCTCTTGTCTAAGTCTTGCTTCCACAACTCTCTCCCAGATCTTCATCGTGTGGCTCATCAACTTAATTCCCCTGTAGTTGCTACAACTCTGTACATCACCCTTGTTCTTAAAAATGGGAACCAGCACACTTCTTCTCCATTCTTCAGGCATTTTCTCACCCTCAAATATTCCATTAAATATTTGAGTCAAAAACCTCACTGCCATCTCTCCAAGACATTTCCAAACCTCCACTGGTATGTCATCAGGTCCTACTGCCTTCCCCTTCTTCATTCTTTTCAGAGCTTTCCGGACTTCACCCTCACTAATCTTTCCCACTTCCTGGTCCACAGTTTCTATGACCTCCACTCTTCTTTCTCTTTCATTCTCTTCATTCATTAGCTCCTCAAAGTAATCCTTCCATCTTCCCATCACACTCTCCTCACTTGTTAGAACATTCCCATTCCCATCTTTAATAAGCCTAACCTGTTGCACATCCTTTCCAGCCTGATCCCTCTGTCTTGCCAATCGGTACAAGTCCTTCTCGCCCTCTTTAGTGTCCAGTCTCCCATACAACTCATTGTACGCCCTCTGCTTTGCCTTAGCTACTTCCCTCTTTGCTCTATGTCCCATCTCCTTATATTCCTGTCTCCTCTCTTCAGTCCTCTCACTGTCATATTTCTTCTTGGCTAATCTCTTTCTTTGAATGGCGTCCTGCACTTCACTATTCCACCACCAGGTTTCCTTATCATCCATTCTCTGTCCAGATGACACACCAAGTACCTTCCTACCTGTCTCTCTAATTACTGTTGCTGTAGTAGCCCAGTCACTTGGAAGCTCTTTCTTACCACCCAGAGCCTTTAACAGCTCGTCTCTGAATTTCTCACAACATTCTTCCTTCTTTAGCTTCCACCATTTGGTCTTCTTCTCTGATTTTACTCTTTTTCTCTTCTTCACAACAACAGTCATTCTACACACAACCATCCGATGCTGTCTGGCCACGCTCTCCCCTGCCACAACCTTACAGTCTCCAATCTCCCTCAGGTTTCCTCTTCTACACAGAATGTAGTCGACCTGTGTACTCCTTCCTCCACTCTTATAGGTCACTCTATGTTCCTCCCTCTTTTGGAAATAGGTATTGACTACAGCCATTTCCATTCTCTTGGCAAAATCCACCACCATCTGTCCTTCCTGGTTTCTTTCCTTGACACCAAACCTACCCATCACTTCCTCATCCCCTCTGTTTCCTTCACCAACATGTCCATTCAGGTCTGCTCCAATCACCACTCTTTCCTCCCTGGGAATACTCTCTATCACTTCATCCAGATCTTTCCAAAATGTATCTTTCTCCTCCCCATCACATCCAACCTGTGGAGCATAACCACTGACTATGTTTAGCATCAGACCTTCTACTTCTACCTTCAGGCACATCACCTTATCTGACACTCTCTTCACCTCAACTACATAACGTCAACGGACAATATGCATTTTTCAAGGAATGCTAGTTTCATTATAAGATGGTAGCATTAGCGGTGCCTGTTGCTCTGCTTGTGTCTAGTTGTATCTTCCATCTTCCAAATGGAGACCAACAATCATCTCTAACTCATAAGAAGTTTGGATATTTTGCCTTACCTGAAAAGTTTTGAAATTACTGTGTATCTTTTTGTAAAAGACAAACACTAAAACAACAAAATATGATTTATATTTTCATATTAGCCCTTCCGTCGACTCCTTGTTCGAGATAATTTGAAGGTGACAGGCAGTGAAACGGATGACAGCGTTTTTAAAACCGACTTCAACAAGATAATTAGGTTGTTGAGCTTTTCTCTTCACAGCTTGTGTGTTCCGTCACACTCAGATCACCGGAGCGGGCGTTATCGCACAGCTGTTTAAAAACAAACTGTTCCCATTTTCAAATGAAATCAGAATTATTTGAACTGCTCAATTAAATAAAACTTCTTAGAGTGGGTATATTTCTCTGTGCATATCTGCAGCTTGTTTATTTAAAAGCCTCAAAGGAATGCCTAGTTGTAGCCATTTTGGTCAAACTTTGAGAATAACTTTATGCTCAGATTTTTGCTATATTAAAAGATGGCACACTGGAAGTATGTGCTATGAATAACTTATTTATTACAACACCAAATTTCTGCATGATTTTTTTTTTTCATTGATGTTTTAAAATTCATGTTTGTATTTAATAAGGTCAGTTAGCTGTGGTAGCCATCTGCAGCTGAATAATCTCCAAAACAATATGCAGTTATAGTGGCATATATCATTTCCTGAAAGTTTAAATGAATCCTGTTCATCTTGTAATTTATGGGATATTTTACTGACAGACAGGCTGGAAATACTGAAAACCCTCCAAGCTCGTTGGTGGAAGGAGCTCCAATGCTTTCCTCTCTTCAAGGATGAGAAACTACACTGGCATCCATCCATCCATTCATTATCTTTATCCGCTTCTTCCTTTTCGGGGCGCAGGGGTCACTGGTGCCCATGTCCAGCCATCACAGTGCGAGAGGCGGGGGACACCCTGGACAGGTTTCCAGTCCATCACAGGATGATGGCAGCCCAAAATTCACATTTCAAAGCCAATCAGTTATTCATGCACAGCAAAAACAGGAGTGTTAATTCAACTCAGAGAGTTACAGTTGACACTTTTTCTGAGTTTGTGTAATTCTCACAGATTCTGAGTTAAAAGTGCTTTGAAAACTGTTAATATTTTAACTCTTTTATCGTGTTAAATATCTGACACCCTTGGTGTTGTTTTATGACACCACTTAAAGTGCACTTTTAACTCAAAATAGTGTTCCCTTTTACTATGTGTTAATTTTTTTATATACATTGTTATTTTACGACACACCTAAGTGCTTTTAAAACTATAATTGTGTTGTTTCTTTTTTTAATCCCAAATTGAGAAATTGATGGCCCAGATTTCCCACCCACATTTTGATGTTGCTGGTCTGGGAGTTGAACCTGGGTTGGCTGGAGGCTCTCTGATCACAGGCTCGCCCTCTCTAGTCTCTGCGCCACCACTCCCCCTTTTGTATGTGTTTGTTTTTAACATACATTGTTTTATTTTATGAAACATATTTTTAACACTAAACCTGTGTTATTTCCTTTCACTCATGTGTTAACATTTATTGTTTTGTTTTACAAAACATTAAAAGTGCATTCTGTGTTTACTAGTCTAACATGTGAGCCACCAAATCTGAACATTCTTTTAGTCGCCTGCAGAAAGTTAACACACGCAACACACTCTTTACAGTTACATCATAAATTCAAATGTGTTGACCAGCAACGGTGAGCAAGTTAATAATAATAATAATACATTTTATTTGTAGGTGCCTTTCTTGGCACTCATATTGTCAATCATAAAACAGACATAATATTATACACAAGTAAAAACAAGTCAAATGAATTAAAATAAGACAATGCAGTTGCTATCATAGGGCATAGGCTACTTGAAACAGGTGAGTTTTGAGTTTGACTTTGAAATGTGGCAAAGAATTTGTGTCGCGAATATCAGGTGGGAGTGAGTTCCAGAGATGGGGAGCAGAGCAGCTGAATGCTCTGCTCCCCAAAGTAACAAGACGGGCAATGGGAACAATGAGCTGGATGGAAGAAGAGGTTCTGAGGGTACGAGCAGGTGTAGCAATGTGAACAATGTCCGAAAGGTATGGTGGAGCAAGGTTGTGGATACCTTTGAATGTAAGGAGGAGTATTTTGTAATTGATGTGATATGGGATGGGAAGCCAATGAAGCTGTTGTAAAACAGGTGTGCTGTGATGGATTGAGGAGGTCCGTGTAATGATACGTGCAGCTGAATTTTGAACCAGTTGTAATTTATGGAGTGTTTTCTGAGGTGGGCCAAAAATAAGAGAAATACAATAATCTAAACGAGAGGTGACCAGACTGTGGACCAGAGCAGCAGTGGAGTGAGGAGTGAGGAAAGAACAAAGACGATTAATATTTCGAAGATGAAAGTAGGCTGACCGAGTGATATTATTGACATGGGAGGAGAAGGAGAGGGTGCTATCAAAGATGACACCCAGACTCTTAACCTGATGGGAGGGAAAGATGGAAGAGTTATCAACCGGAATGGAGAAGCTATGAAATTTGTTTAGTATTGATTTAGTGCCAATTAAAAGAAGTTCTGTTTTATTGCAATTTAGTTTAAGGAAGTTTAAAGTGAACCAGTGTTTTATTTCAAGCAGACAATCAGTGAGGGACGAAGGTGGAAGTGCAGAATTAGGTTTGGTTGAGAGATAGAGTTGGGTGTCATCTGCGTAACAGTGAAACTGAATATGATGTTTGCAAAAAATAAAACCAAGGGGGAGAAGGTAAATGATAAACAACAAGGGTCCCAGGACAGAGCCCTGTGGAACACCTGAGGTAACAGAAACAGGATGAGACATGGATGATTTTTACTGAACAAACTGAGTGCGGCCAGAAAGGTATGAATGGAACCAGTTGAAAGGTGTATCTACAATGCCAAGAGAGGAAAGTCTGTCCAGAAGAATGTTGTGCAAAATTGTGGCAAAGGCCGCAGTCAGATCAAGCAAAAGGAGTATGGACAATAAACCAGAGTCAGCAGCAAGGAGAAGGTAATTGGTGATTTTAATGAGTGCTGTTTCAGTACAGTACGTGGAGCGGACGGAAACCAGATTGAAATTGTTCATATAAATTATTGCAAGACCGATGAGCATGAAGTTGAGTTAAATAATAATAATAATAAAAAAAGTTTCTTTTTTTTTAAATAAGCAACTTCCCAGCACAATAATACAAAGTAAGATCAGTCACAACTTAAACATTTATTAACTCTACCTGGAGGGAATCTAACTGAGTCACAGGTGTTAACATTTAACCTGCTTGACTGACAACGCTCAGAGCTTTTTGATCACCGCAAGTGTTAAAACAACTCCCAAACCAACACCCATCAACTCAAAATTATTAACTGAAAAAACAACACTACAGATTTTGCTGTGTGTGTTTCACACAATTTAAGAAACAAACAAAGCCAAACATTTTATATAATTTATTTCCCATTTGTCTGTTACAGAAAAGTGTTGTGAGGCTGCTCTCCTATAGTCTCTCCCTCCTCCAGCACCAAGTCGTTCGCCGACATGTCTCCGACATCACCGCTGGGTTTTTATATAAATCTCAGATTCCAGCAGCAACTCTTTGACATCTTCTTCTATTGACTGTATTCTTGAAAAATGCATGTGGGAGGATTTCATTGTGAAGCAGAACGACAATTTTTTTTCTTTTTTTTCTTCTTCTTTTTTTTAGCACCATCCTCTAAGACGTTTGTTTTTCAGCCTGGAGGGCAGCAGAGCTCTCTGCAGTATAAAACAATAAATGACATTTAGAGGTCACCATATGATTTAAGGAATTAGAGAGGACAAAAAAGAAAGAAGGCCATTTTCTTCTTCTGCTTTGGCAAATAATACATTAAAGTACTCGTTCTCAGTCATATCTCAGTAGGAGTGATTGTTAGTGTGTTTGATGCCCTCTGCAGTACCCCTCGGCTGGTGTTTCGGCTCATTTCGTTTAATGTTCCTTTGTGTGTGGAAAAATATGGGGAGAGGGTGTGTTTTGATGCCAAAGTTTTAGACCAAGTTTATCTAGTGTTGAAAAGGAACAAGGCTAACTGTTTTGGTCAAACAATGTAAATTATATTTTGCAGATAGATAGATAGAATAGATAGAATAGATAGAATAGATAGAATAGATAGAATAGATAGATAGATAGATAGATAGATAGATAGATAGATAGATAGATAGATAGATAGATAGATAGATAGATAGATAGATAGATAGATAGATAGATAGATAGATAGATAGATAGATAGATAGATAGATAGATAGATAGATAGATAGATTTATTTGTCCCCGTAGGGAAATTAGTTTGCAACATTGTCAGCAGGCATTGACATAAAGGACATACTTATACAAACATGACATTAACATCCATCATTACAGCAAAGACATTTGTGCTCAGTAAGTCATGATACCTTAGTATTATTTATTGATTTAATTGCTTGTGGTATGAAAGAAAATTTATTTATTGTTTAAAATTCTATTCTCAGGGGACAATGTGAGATCTTGAGTGATCTGTGAGTATTAGAATTACCCGGTATGTTATGAGATCGACTTGCAGTACCACATCACATCTTTCACATTCATTGAACTGTGTCCATTTTTGGTGTTAATTAGCTACAACAACCTTTCTGAATTTGGGTTGACTCCAAGTCAAAGTTCATGCTCAATAATCCAGGTAAAAAAAATCCAACACTGTTCAGTCAAGTCATCTGGACATTTTTTTTTGAGACGTTTCGCCCTCCCTCCGAAGGGCTTCATCAGTCTGGGGAGTCACAAACAAACTGTTTTCCTCACTAAGCAGTGCACTCCTACAGTGGGCCAACCAGTTGGCTGATGATAAGATGGTTTCTGGGGGCCATCCTCTCCCCCGTCGACTCCTCCCAGGCAAGGCATCCACAACCAAGTGGTTCAAGACATCAAAGTTCATGCTCAATCATCCAGGTTAAAAAAATTAAACAATGTTCAGTCAGGTCATGTGGACACTGTAGGCGTGTACTGCTTAGTGGGGAAAACAGTTTGTTGGTGACTCGTCAGACTGATGAAGCCCTTCGAATGGAGGGGGAAATGAAGAAACTGTTCAGATGACCTGACTGAACATTGTTGGGTTTACTCCAAATGTTCATCAGTTTTAGAGATAGAGATGCAGTGATTACTTACTGAGAGTTTCACCAGAATCTTTCCAGTGGTGAATGAGATATTTTGCTAACCAGCTAACGATTAATGCCAAATCCAAAAAAGCTAAGTCTGGTCCTCTGGACATTCAAAAAACAAAACAAAGCAAAAAAATTGTAGAAACGTTTCGTCTTTCGTCCGAAAGACTTCCTCAGTCTGAGCTGCTGTATTCAGCTCAGTCTTATAAATAGCACCCTCTCACAGTGGATCGACCAGTTGGCTGATGACAGCCTGAAACCAGCTGCTCACATGATCAAGGAGGACCATCAGCCTAACGATGGATCGTTAGCACCCTGATGGTTGTTTGCTATTCACAGAGGGCTGAGTGATACTAGCAATAACAGCATTGTAAGAGGGGAACAGTTGAACCTGGAGGCCTCCACCTCCGTTTAATGATGGACGGCTTCTTTTCACAACGATGGCCTCCTTTACTCCTCTCTCAAACCATTGTTCCTCTCTATCAAGGATGTGAACATCTTCATCCCTGAAAGAGTGTTTTGTTTTCTACAA
This sequence comes from Garcialebias charrua, assembly GCA_038048925.1. Classification (NCBI taxonomy): domain Eukaryota; kingdom Metazoa; phylum Chordata; class Actinopteri; order Cyprinodontiformes; family Rivulidae; genus Garcialebias; species Garcialebias charrua. The sequence continues at coordinate 30,356 of JBBPBX010007766.1, read as the reverse complement.
ATTTTTTTGCTTTGTTTTGTTTTTTGAATGTCCAGAGGACCAGACTTAGCTTTTTTAGATTTTTCTACCTGGATTATTAAAGGGATTGTGACATGATGTTGGAAATTTGCATATTTGTCACAACATATATATATCTTATATCATTCAGCTCTGTTCGTTTTTGCAAAATAAATTATAAATATAATAAAATTTTATTCCAATTTATGGCAATTTTTTCTCTGGGACACGCCCCTAGAAATCTGAGAATTTATGCAAAACTTCATGTGACATACACGTGGGCACTGGGCATAAGGCGGAGCCTGCCTTGCCCGTTTGTTTTGTGTGTTAACTGCTTTCCATACAGATTCATTTCCTGAAAGATCGCCTCTTTTTTTTTTGGTGTAACTTGAAAAATGCCGTCACGTTGTAGCGCATTTGGGTGTTCTAATATCAGCAGTGAACAAGTGAGCCTTCACAAATTCCCAAAAGATGAGAAACTTTGCCTAGAATGGAAGTACAGAGAACTTGTGACCGATGGGTTCGTACTGAGAGTCTGCAGCAACCATCTTACTGCCTATCAGGTAACATCTGTAATTTCTTTTTATTCATGGAGAGTCTATTAATGAGAGTTTTGGATGATTTACAGTCTTAAAATGATATATTTCAGACGCAACCGGGACCGTGTAAACAGATAGCTGCTATCAATATTAGCCTGGATACCAGTCAACACGGAGCGCTATTTATGTATTTTTAAATTATGTCAGCGCGATCAAGTAACATCAGTATGTGTTTTTTATTCATGGAGAGTTTATTAATGAGAGCTTTGGATGAACTCTTCCACACAGCAGCGTGGACATTTGTTGGACCTTGTTTTAACATGTGATGTGACCGTTTCAAACCTTGAAATAGGAGACAATGCATTCTCAGATCATAGGCCAGTGAATTTTCAGGTCACCATCCCCCATGTAACACCTAAAACATGCATTCCTGCACGTAAAGGCAGGAATGTTAACCATTTAACTGCCGCACGTTTCACTGAGGTCTACAACAATGACATGTTAATTCAGCCCCCGGGGTTCCTCTCCAGCACTGAGGAGCTGACAAACCAGTTTGACTCTGTTTGTTTAAAGGCTTTGGACCAAGTGGCGCCTATTAAATCTAGGAGACCAAAACTCAGGGCTGAACCGTGGCTGAACGACACGACCAGAGCTGTTAGGCAGCAATGCCGAAAGGTGGAGAGGAAGTGGAAAAAAGACAGTCTGCAGGTCTCTTTTGAGATGGTAAAAGAGAGCTGGCGCCGATATCAGAAAGCAGTGAAAACTGCTAAATCACAATACTTCTCTGATATCATTGCTGCAAATTCTCGTAACCCTCGAGTTCTGTTCTCCACCCTAAACTCTGTTCTCCACCTCACTGAACAATCACCCATGGAAGCCTCGACTGAGCTGTGCGAGAACTTCCAACATTTCTTTTTAGATAAAATCGCAACCACCAGGGCTCTCATTTCTCCTCCATCTCACGATCCATCCATCCCACCTCAATCTGTTGCTGTGTTTGAACATTTTGAACCAGTCTCTCTGTCCTCTCTAGAGCAGGTCATGTGCAGCATGAAACCATCTGGCTCCCCCTTCGATGTGGTCCCTCCTCGGCTTCTAAAGGAGGTTTTTCACACTCTAGGTCCCTCCATTCTCTCGATTGTAAATAGCAGTCTATCTTCGGGTGTGGTGCCAAAATCATTAAAACATGCTGCTGTTCAACCCCTCCTGAAAAAACCAAACCTCGACCCGTCAGTATTATCCAATTTCAGGCCTGTCTCCAGACTCCCATTTGTTTCTAAACTTCTAGAGAAAATAGTTGAGTCCCAACTAAAGTGCTTCCTGGAGGATCACGCTATCCCCGAGCTATTCCAGTCTGGCTTCAAATCCCTCCACAGCACTGAGACTGCCCTACTGAAGGTTTTTAACGACATCTTTCTATCCACAGATACTGGTGACTCTGTGCTGCTTGTCCTATTGGACCTCACATCCGCTTTCGACACCATCGACCATGAGATCCTCATTGCTAGGTTGGAGCAGTGGGTGGGCATCTCAGGATCAGCCCTAAACTGGTTCAGATCCTACCTCTCTGACAGGTCTTTTTGTGTGTCCATCAATGATTTTACTTCTGCAGTGGCGGCTCTTAAATGGGGGGTTCCGCAGGGGTCCATCCTGGGTCCTCTCTTGTTCTCCTTATACCTGCTGCCACTCGGTGCTATCTTCCGGAAACACAATATACCTTTCCACTTCTACGCTGATGACTGTCAAATCTACTTCCCCCTAAGACAAAATGGTACAGGCTCTATTCAACCTCTGCTCGACTGCCTGGCTGACATCAGGGACTGGATGGCTTTAAATTTCTTAAGCTTCAATGATAAGAAGTCTGAAGCCATATTGTTCCTTCCCAATGACACAACCTCAAACCACTGCATTGACCTGTCTGCTCTACCCCTGTCCGAAAAACAAAAAGTCAAAAATCTGGGAGTGATAATGGATCCTTCCATGAAACTCAACAGTCATGTAAACATGATCGTCAAATCCTGTTTTTTCCAGCTGAGGCGTCTGTCTAAGCTGAAGCCCATATTATCCAAAAAGCACCTGGAGACAGTGATTCACGCATTCATTACATCTAGGCTTGATTACTGCAATTCACTTCTGTTTGGCGTCAGTCAAGCCACCATTGCACGATTACAACTGGTTCAGAACGCAGCTGCCCGATTTTTAACCAGCACACGCAAAAGAGAGCACATTACACCAGTCTTGGCCTCCCTTCACTGGCTACCGGTTCATCTTCGAATCCAATTCAAAATTCTCATGTATGTCTACAAATCGCTGAACAGTCTCGCCCCCGCCTATCTCTCGGATCTGATACACCCATATGTCCCTCCACGTGCTTTGAGGTCAGAGGATCAGGTACTCTTAATAGTTCCAGAAACTCGCCTTAAGCGCAGGGGTGACAGGGCGTTCTCTGTAGCAGGCCCAAGACTCTGGAACGAGTTACCGCTGCTCATCAAACAGGCCCCCTCCCTCTCGGTTTTCAAATCCCGGTTAAAAACTCACTACTACTCCATCGCTTTCAATGCCAGCTGATTTGTATTGGATCGTTTGATTTATGATCTGCAATGTTTTTATGTTTTTCGTGTTGTACTTCATTGTCTGTGTTACCTGTTGCGTGTTTGTTTGTCCAGCACTTTGGTGTGGACTTGTTCCTGTTTAAAGTGCTTTATAAATAAAATGGTATGGTATGGTATGGTATGATTTACTGTCTTAAAATGATAGATCTCAAACACAATCGGACATGCTCAAAGCCACGAAGCTCCCTGCACGTTTTTTCAAAGCTGAATCGTAAAAGTTAATCAATAAGTTTTGCATTAATAGAGTATACAGTAAAATGATTTGAGCAAGATTAAAACTTCTACTGCTTATATTGACCTTCCAAAACTGAAGACAAATCGCTTAGATCAACACTAGAAATGCTGCACTCGTCTGAGTCGACAAGCTCCGCCATTATTGTTTACATGCGAGTTGAGCAGCGGCTCCCCACGGGTACGTCAAATGACGGTTTTGCGGAAGTGCGCGGAATTTTAGGGGCGTGTCCCAGAGAAATAACTACCATAACTTGGAATGAAATTTTAATATATTTACAATTTATTTTGATAAAACGAACAGAGATGAATGATATAAGATATATATGTTGTGACAAATATGCAAATCTCCAACATCATGTCACAATCCTTTTAAGCATGCATCAGGATTAATGCCAAAGTTTTAAGGAAAGATGTAGTACAATGTGTAGTTCTCGGACTGTGAAAACAGTTGTGAATGATTCACTTAGAGCCAATTTTTCTCCAAAGTGAATCAGTTGTGGATGTACATTCAGTTGTTGGTTTTTGAGAATGTAATGAAAACTGTCCTCTGGTTCATGAACTATTTTGCTGACGTCATCAATTACTGGTAGTTTTAATATTGTGTTGTAAGTACTGTAGTGCTCAAAGTATGCGTTTTAGAACATGCTCAGCCACAACTGCATCAATATTTTGTTCAATTTCTGTTTGAAAACTGAGATGCAGCCATTTCTGTTTTCTAAGTTCAGCTGGCTGTGGCGCCCATTTTGAACTGTGTTGTCTCCAACAGATAATCGCTCGTAAAAGTACATTTATTGATCCCTTTCTGAGAGTTTCACTGTACAGTAATCTGTGCAAAGGTCGCCGAAAGACAGAAAAGCACAAACACATAGACGCAGATGAAAACACTATTCTTCTCTCGTGTTCGGCGACGGGCAATAATCAATGCAACCATCTAACAAGCGTCACTGATCACTTGACTAAAAACTCTTGAAATGTCCCTTCCAGAGCAGCACACATCCTCAGCGTTCAGAGGGAGTGCAGTTGGCTCCTTATGTAACATAATTAGGCGAAGGAAGCAGATGAGAAACTGTCGGAGTTTGCCGTGCGGTGTGAAAAATCAGCAGCTGCAGCTCCTCCTTCACGTGGCTTAAATTAGATCAGAAGTCCTTTCATCCATTTACTTTACCCGCTTTTTTTTCCTTTCCGGTTTGCGGAGCAGCTGGTGCCTATCTCCAGCAGTCACTGTGCGAGAGGCAGGGTACACCCTGGACTGCTCACAAGTCCATCGCATGGTCACAAAGAAAAACAACCGTTCCCACTCATAGGGGCAATTTAGAGTTCAAATTAATCTAATGTGTATGTTTTACCCCGGCTTTACACTGCACGCGGCTCCGCCCCGCTCCGGTCCGCAGGTCGCAGCTGAGCGAGTCCAAAGCCCACTGCCTCCGCTCCGCTCAGGTCCACCTGGATGCGCCGCTCCGAGACACGTGCGAGATCGCGCGATAAATCAAGTGAAGTCAGAACAAAACAATTCATTCGGTGGAAGAAGGAGAACAACTGTAGAGAGACTGCTGCCTTGATCTTCTCTCGTAAATAAGCTACATGGTTTGAGCAACAGGAAGTGATGTTTACATTTCAGAATAAAATACGTTTTTATTTATTTATTTCTTGTATTGCGTTTGTAGGCGTAGTCATAGTCATAAATATAATAGTTTAGTCATAGAATAGTCATAAATGATAGTTTGACAGCATTTTTGTACAAATAAATCCGTATAGAGCTAGGATTAGTCCGCCCGTGGTGATTTTATTTTGTAAATACGGAAGTTGTGCTCGTTCCTTTTCCTGTTGGTGCGACGTAATCTTCAAAAGTTGACTCCGGCACAGCTCCGTCATCCGGCAGAAATAGAAAATTTTCTAATTTTGACGGACTGCCGTCCGCTCTCCGCAGCTCGCCGCCGCCGTGCGGAGCCAGTGTAAATTCTGTCATTGATTATAATGGGTGCGTATTTGCTGCGGAGGTCGGACCGGAGCGGGGCGGAGCCGCAACGCATGTGGTGTAATTCCGGGGTAAGTCTGAGGACACCAGGATACCTGGAGATAACCCACATGTGCCATGGGAGAACATGGAAACCACAAGTCAGAGCAGGAGGCAGACATGTGACCTCGTTGTGAGGCGACGGCTCTAACTGCACTGCTGTGCCATCAAGATCATGGCTACTTTTGTATTTTTGCAGTGGAAAAGGAGAAGATCCTGCAACTACACAGTCACTTGGAGCGTACAATTGCATTGTCCAGGGAGGATAATAAAACTGTGAAATGCTCCTTTAACGAGCAACATTCTCCCCTTTAATGGGCCTTTTCCACCGGGCGGCTCGGGTCGGTTATGACGTCATATGTGCGTGGCAGAGACCCACTTCACGGCATTCCCACCGGATTGTCCGTGCCGCGCTGCTCCAAATTTCCGGGCTCATTTCATAGGTGTACCTACCCGTGCTCAAGTGAGCTGGCCTGTCGCGTCAGAAACATTTTCGGTCACTGATTGGTCAGTGGAGAAGGAGTGTCCGGGGTGGAGTCTGTGGTGACGACGCTGCGCAGAGGAGGCTGCGCAGAGGACTGTGTTTGGTGTTTTGTAAACAACCGCGCTCTTGTCCGTTCCGTTGTATCTAGATTAAAAAAGACGATCATGTCTAATCAGTGGTCAAACGCAGAGGTCCAGGCGTTTTTGTGCTTTGTTTCTGAGGAGAGGATCCAACGCGAGCTGGATGGAATGGTCCGAAATGAGACTGTTTTCAAAGAAGTCTCGGAGCTCATGGCTAAGCATGGCTTTCAGCGAACCGCAAAACAGTGCAGGGAGAAGCTTAAGAAACTTCGAGCTGAATACAAGAAAAATAAAGACGACAATGGCAAGAGCGGAGCAGGCCGAAAGACCTGGAAGTGGTTTGACCAGATGGACGCGATATATGGTAATCGCCCATCAAATAACGGGCGCGAAACTTGCTTGGACACAGCAGCTAAATCTGCAGCCCAGAAGGCCCTGGCAGGTATTCCTTCCATAATGATATGTACAGTGGCGGAAGATAAGCTGCGCAGTTATGCAGTGGGTGGTTCTGGAGAAGCAATCTAATGGTGTAAGTTTTAATTTGTTTAATGCCTGGAGTAAACCCACGCTCAATACTGATTAGTCTTAAATATATTTCTACACCAAAGGTCCTATAACAACAGAGAAGTGATTTAAATGGAAATGTGCTTATTCCATTGTATGCGTGAGACCAGTGATTAGAATTTAATTTCAAAGTTAACTGGTGTTTAAAAGAAATGAAAAAAATGAAATGGCTCCACCAGAGGCTTCTTCAACCAGAAGTGAAGCCAAAAAAAAAAAAAAAGAAGCAAACAAAACAAATTTTTCTCCAGTGGAAGAGTTGAAAACAAGATCCACCTTGATCGGGACTGTTTGTGATAGAATTTCCAACTGCTTTGGCACCGTAAATTATCGAGTCCGCTTTCAAATTGAACTGCTTTTCGCTAAAACTGAAGAAAATCCAAGAGGCTCTGATTACAGACTCAAACGGCAGGAAAGAGACAGAAAGACACAAACTAAACACACAGTAACCAGAATCAAATGAAACGGTTTCGCAGCATCACCATGGTTCCAATGTGAGGCGGAGGGGCACAAAGCAAGACAAGATCCAGAGATGGAAACTCGAACTCAGACAATAAAAGTTATTAAATTTCCAGAAATTCTGAGGCGACTGCAACTCAGCTCCCAAGATGATTTTATTATATAACATTTTCCTGCCTTTGCACTCAAGAGCTTTGTTCAATATTCCCTCACTCAGAGCAGCTCTGTGTGATCACACTGCCCCCTGTTGATCCCATATGAGCACAGCATCACTTGCTGATGCTCTGACTGAGGCATATTTCATAAAATGATTCCTCACTACCAGCATCTTATAAATATAAAAGTAAAATGTGACTCTGTGTAAATCTAAATTCACAACCCCAGTTTTAGAAAAGGTTGAACTTTTGAATAAAATGTAAGGGGAAAAAAAGGTTTGCAACCTTCATAAACCTGTATTTTTTCCACAGTGCAGCATCAAATGTTTAAAATAAGAAATTGGGGGTACGGTAATTTAGAACTGTATGGCAGCAAGATCTTTAAAACGTTGGGAGAGAGGGGCAACAAAAGGCTGTAAAAGACAAATAAAAATGGCTGATGGAGAATTTGGTAACTAATTAGGTCAATTGGCCACAGAGGACTGGGTATAAGAAGAGCAGTTTAAAAAAGCTGGATCTCTCAGAAGTAAAGATGGAAAGAAGCTCACCAGTCTGCAAAAGACTGTCTAAAAATGATGGAACAATTTCATTTTATTTAACAGACATATGAGGAATTTGAATATTTGAATATCATTGAAAGATTTCAAGAGTCTGAAAAAATATTTTGATTTAAAAGATAAATCCAAATGTCAGTATTGGATGTCATTGGCTTCAGGAACAAAATTTGTAATTTTATTTATTTATTTATTTATTTATTTGTGGTGTTGGGTGCACACTGGGGATCTGGGAGTCCTCCTCCATACTTTTTTAAAATAAAGTAGATGCCATTTTTTGCATTTTGATGTATTTTAATAGGTTTTTAAACATCTACGTTTACCTACATAAGTAAACGCTTGATTCAATAATTATTTTAGAGAGCAACAAGAAGTAACCTGACCAACATCTCTCCCTGTGTGAATAGAACACGCTCCACTTCTCTCACGTATATCCTAACCCTCTACCCAGCTCCTGCAGGTAAGGGGCGTTTCACTTTGGGACAAATTGAGGTTGCCAACTGGTCAGTCAGCCTATACTGGATTGATTGACAGGTGGTGTCTCCAACTTAAGCAACAACAAAAAATCATAGATGTTACTGGCCTGTTTAAAAGTGTTATCATTTATTCCATATTTATTCCAAAATTGTTCAATATTTTTGGTGAATCTATGGTTTTAGAACGGAGTTTCCTTACAAAATCCTGATGATGGTTTCTTAATTTCTCAGGGGTGATGAGTTAATATTTAGTGGTGTTTGAGCACCCCAAAAAATAAAAATGTAAAAAATATATTTAAAAAAGTGCAGTGACTAAAATTGCCACTGCACATCCCTGCATGGGTTCAGGAACACTTCTACAAATCATTGTCTGTAAACGCAGTTCGCTGTGCAAGTCACAAATGCTGGTTAAAGCTCTATCATGCAAAAGAGATGCCATATGTGAACACCATCTGAAATGCTGTCTTATTCTCTGAACCAAATTTCTTTAAAAATGGTCAGGGGCAAAGTGGAAAACAGTTCTGTGGTCAGACAAATCAAAACTCTAAATTTGTTTTAGAACCCATGGCCACCACGTCCTCCATACTAAAGAAAAGAGGGATAACAGCCTGTTATCAGCATATTAAAGCCTGCTTCTCTGATGGTATGGAGGTGCAGCATTGCCTACAGAATGGAAAGCCTATACATCTGGGAAGGTACCATCAGTGCAGAAAAATACAAGTTTCAAAACAATGTGTGCTTCGTGTACTACATCTATGACAACAGCATGGCTGCATAGACAAAGAGTCCGGGTACAGGACTGGTCTGCCTGCAGGCCAGCCCTCTCACAAACTGAAAACATTTGGTGTATTGTGAAAAGAAAAAGCCAGCAAAGAAGACCCAAGACCGTTGAAAAGTTAGAATCCACCAGCAACTGATCTCCTCCGTTCCTAAACATTTACACTCTGTTCGAAGAAGAGGAGATGCATCAAAGTGGTAAACATTCTCCTGTAGGGATTGTGGTCTGTTCCTGGTGTCTAGCCCCATCTTGTGTTGTGTTTATGTCTTCTATAAGGTTTGTCTTCCATAGGGTTTGTCTTCTATAGGGTTTCTGTCTTCTATAGGGTTTGTCTTCTATAGGGTTTGTCTTCTATAGGGTTTGTCTTCTATAGGGTTTGTGTTTTCTATAGGGTTTGTGTTTTCTATAGGGTTTGTGTTTTCTATAGGGTTTGTGTTTTCTATAGGGTTTGTCTTCTATAGGGTTTCTGTTTTCTATAGGGTTTGTCTTCTATAGGGTTTCTGTTTTCTATAGGGTTTGTGTTTTCTTAGTGTATGCCTCTATCTGGTGTTGTGTCTCTGTTCCTGCACTCGCTGGTTTCCCAGTGCATCATTTCCCCTGATGTGTTTCAGCTGCGTGTCCTCACAGGTGTTTTGTCTCGTTAGTCACTGTATATAGTCTGTGTCTGTGTTAGTCCGTTGTCTTGGCATTGTAAGCTGTCCACTGGTGATGTCCTGTCTGCTCCTTGTAATTCATGTAAGTCTTGCTGCACCGTCAGCCTTTTTGATTTCTTGTAAATAAATTATTTATTTAATATTCCTCCTGAGTCTTGGCCTGCCTGCCTGCACCATTACGTTTATCTGCACCAGCGCCCCAGTTACGACAGTCTTAACATTTTGGAGTTTGTAGCTTTCATAAAATTTTTAATTACCATAGCTTAGTTTTCCTAAATAAAAAAAAAGTGCAATTATTTAGTTTGAACATTTGATATGTATGCTATGTTACACTGTGAGTGGAAAAATGGATGTATTCAGGAGATTTAGTCATTTTATTCAGTTTTTATTAATATTTGTGCAAATGGTCAGAACTGGAGTTACACTTGCAGTTTTACCTAAATAAGTTCAAACCATTTTTACAAGTGATGCTTTTCTGGAAAGCACCTTTGCCTGGTATTTCAAAAAGACACAAACCGGTGATGTCACCTCCTGGTTTTAATTCGTCATCCAATGTGTCACATAAGACACACTCTGCCTCAGCAAAAGAAAGCCTGAATTAAAACAGAAAGGGACATTGATTGAGTTGGCCTCGGTGCTATCTGGATGTTTTTCACCTCGAGTGTACCCACCTTTCATAACGACATCAGAGAGAAAGGAACATCGTGTTTTTATGTTATTCACACCAGCTCAGTGATGATGGTCAAGCTCGGAGTGCTCCCTGCACCCACCTCTTCAGCACTTTCTTTCATCTTGAAATAATGTGAAGTGTCTACACCCCCTGGAAATTATGCTCTGAAGCTTTTCAAGCCAGGCCAGGGTGATGTCTGTCTGAGAGGCAACCCAAAAAAAAAGGAATGGTGCCTCAGAAGAGGGAACAAAAAGAGACAGAAATGAGTATATTTTTAATGAGCATGAAACGGGTGAGCAGTTCAGCTTTTTATTAAAGAGACAATAAAAAGGGATGAAAATAAAAATCTGGAGTTGAGAGCTTTAGCCCTAAGTGCTCCGAGCAAAAATGGTCTCTGTCGCCCTCTAGTGGTGGAGAAAGTTTCTTGTCAAACAGGAAGTGAGTTTCCAGGAGCCTTTTTATAACCAGTCACTCTGCTTGTTTGTGCATTATGAGGGGTCGATGAGAAAGTGCAGAACACACACTTGGGTTTGTTTTACTGGAACCATTTGCTCATCTGTGTAAGCTTTTTTTTTTTTTTTACTTTGTCTGCAATAAATGCTGAGTAAGAAAAATGAGCAGTAGACACAAAATAACATGTATAAATAAGATTTTATTTATGCTTGTGTCTGTTACATGTTATCTTGTATCTGTTGGCAAACCATCTTTTAAACCACTGGTTGGCAGACTGGTATCACTGGATGTACAGCTACAACTGATTAGTTTTTGGCGTCGACACAAACCGCAGCCGTCCGAAAGCAAAAAGCACCATAAATGGCTAAAATTCAGACAATTTCACAAATATTGAAATCAAATTTGGTGTGGTAGTAGCTGAGAGTCAACCCCATCACATATTCTGAGCAATAACGATTGCACAGGATATTTGTTTAGATGTTGCCGTTACCTTTTGGAGTGAACTGACAGCAAAATATATACTTTATCTTAATATATTTTTTCATTATGTTTTCAGAAAATAATCATTGGATGTGCATCTACAGCTTATTGATTGTTTGAATTGATTTTGTTAGAAGGGGCAGAAATGATAAGATTTATTCTTCTTCTGCTGCCTTTCATTTCATAGGTATTTTATATTTTTTTGTTTTTTCTTGAAATTGTATTGTTTAATTGAAATGAATAAATAAACAAACAAACAAACTCTGCTGCGATGGGAGGCTGGTGATGTGAAATCCTAAATTTCATCCTTTTTATGCCAGAAATGATGAGAAGGAGCAGAGTTGAAACCATTTGGTTTAATACATCATATTATTTTACATTATTAGTGTTTAGCATATAGATCCTTGCATACTGTCTCTTTTAATTATTTTTGTGTTTGCTAAGGTTGTTAAGCTCTGGCGGCCATCTTGACTTGGAAGATTAAAAGTTAATGATTTGTAGATGTGTCACTTTCAGTTTCTTTAAAATGTGTCCACTGATTTACTTGCAGATGAGATATACTGTAGTGCTAACTTTGACTATTTAGCTTAGTGGTTATGTTTAAAGAAAATATGTTGCACTTTCTTAAGTGCTCTGGGTAGAACACGGAAAATACTCTACAACCATATTGAGAGTCTTAAATATTGACTGAGTTGTAGCCATGTTTGTGTTTTCTAAATGTGCTTTTCTGTGACAGCCATGTTGAGTTGGAACTGACCTACAATTGCACATGTGCCCACACACACACACACACACACTGCTGTCTTATTCATATATTGTCAGTTTTGCTTGATTTTATATGCAGTCAATACATAACAGTGAAAAAGCTCATTAACAAAGAACAGCTTCTCACTCAAATATTGGATAGATAGATAGATAGATAGATAGATAGATAGATAGATAGCAGTGGTGGGCAACGCTAAGATAGATAGATAGCAGTGGTGGGCAACGCTAATCAAAAAATTAGTTCCACAATTTCTAAAATGTCTTATGAAAATTAGGGGAAGCTAATCTAATCCGCTATTTATATTCGACAATTGGTAGCCGGCAGCGTTATGCAATATTTGCACTACACTGCCAACTGAAAAGTAACTAAAATGATCCTAAAAGGATGAAATTACAAAAATCAAAGGATTTATTTAATACTTTACGTACATATATTCTATTCGGCCACAAAATTAACAAAAAAGAGAATGATCTTTTAATCCCTAAAACCACTTTTAAATCTGTCGCCACCGCATTTATACATAAAAGTAACCCAAATACATAAAACTAACGACTCACCGTCGAGTGGTCGACACAAAACACACAATAAAATCCTCCGGCCACGTTAATTTGGCTTGAAACAGCGGGGTTCTCTGCGGATTTATCCATTAGTAACCCAGCACAACCAACCAGCTAGACACAGAGTTAGCGTCCAGTTCACCTCTGACCCGGAAGATGTCAACATTCTATAGGCAGTCAACAGATTTAATGAAAAGTAACTAAAATACATAAAACTAACGACTCACCGTCGAGTGGTCGACACAAAACACACAATAAAATCCTCCGGCCGCGTTAATTTGGCTTGAAACAGCGGGGTTCTCTGCGGATTTATCCAAGAAACCCAGCACAATCAGCTAGCCACAGAATTAGCCTCCGAGTTCACCTCTGACCCGGAAGATGTCAAGATGGAATAGTCCATTTTTAGTAGGGGGATAAAGAAATCGACCGGTTTTTGTATTGCGTATTTAATGATCGTTTTCATCGTAACTATAATTATTTTTATGTTAAATGTACATTAACAAGCAGGATCAATGTTAGGGATGTAGGTGACTGGCCGGGGCGGGGCGGGGCCGGGGCCCCTGCTGAAATGGGATCCCCAGGCACATGGTAGATCCGAGTCTGTTCTCCGCTCTGCTCCCTCCCCCTCCAACCCTCCCTCCTCTCTGCTCTTTACGGTGAGGGAGGGGAAAAAGGTAAAACAAGCAGCTACGGAGCCAGCATAAGAGCTTGTAAATAAGTTTATTGGTTTTTACTGATAGATAATTAGTTATTAGCGGTACTGCATTTTAAATAAAAATAGCACAAATCCGCTTATGAATTATAAAAGTTAGTCAAACCACAAAAACGCTGACAAAAAGTTTAGGTCCACTGTAGCGCTCTCTAGCGGTCTGTGCCCACCACAGATAGATAGATAGATAGATAGATAGATAGATAGATAGATAGATAGATAGATAGATAAGATAAGATAAGATAAGATAAGATAAGATAAGATAAGATAAGATAGATAGATTGCTATCGATAGATAGTCAGTCTGGTGGTGGTAGGGATAAAGAATCACAAGAAATGTCAATCATCCTTCAGACTACACCTGTCTGACAACTCATCAATTGGTCTCTGTCAGCATTGGGTCCACAGTGAAAGACAAAAATGTTAACTTCAATAAAAAGTCAAAAGGCTGATCAACTGGAGACCATGGTAATTCATCCAGGATTTTTGGGGTAAAAAGTTACGAGCAAACCTGAAGCATGTATATACTGTATACATTTTACTGTACATTCATATAATGATGGACTCAGGAAGTAATCACAGAACACGAAATGAAAGTTGTCTGGGAATTTCTGAAAGTATCGGCAGGGGCGATGCTGTTTGAGAGGGGCCTCAAGAGATGAAAAGGAAAGAAAAGCCTTTGGAGGTTCGGCCGACAGACAGTTATCAAAGTCAGAGATTAGATGTGACTTCAGAACATAATGTGCTCGGCCATGTGCACAGAGCCTCCCTGACAGGACAGAGTTGGTTAAGGGTTGGCATTAATTTACGGTGTGATGGAGAGCGTTCTTTGGATAGGAGGGAACAGAGGGAACTGCGTGTTCTCGTTGGACGGATCAGAGCGGACTGCTCTCCTACAAGCGGACGCTTCACGCTGACGGTCCAAAGAGCTGCAGGCAGCGTGGCCCTGAGGTGATGTCAGTGCTTGTATGTTTCAACTTGTCATGCTTATTAGTAAAACTATTCTTTTTTTAGTATATTTGTCAATTGTCCTAAATTTTTATTTGCATTTAATACAGTAAGTGACTACAGTGTCTAATGTTTTCTATTCAACTGGTGGCCCAGGGGCCAAATCAGGCCCACTGGTGAACTCATTCCGGCCCACCAGTGGGTTCATTTTTAAATAAAACTAGATTTTAAACCATAAAATAAACTTGTTTAATCATAATAACTGCTTGATGTCCAGCCCCCTGTTCTCTTGGCTTTGAGTAACTATGCACCCCTGAGCAATTTACTAGTTGAATAGCCCTGCTGTAGAGGAAATGAAAGTTAACTAACATCCTTCCAATGGAGCATTGTGTACATTATATTCTGTTTTGTTCTACACACCAAAAGAATATTAAGGTTTAAAATGAAATTTTTCATTTTGTAGATTTGGTTATCCGTTCATTACATTGAGAGAAAATCATGTAAATTGTGAGTTAAAGAAAACCTCATTTTAAAATCTGCAGTTTTTTTATTTTGTTGCTTTGTTTTAATTTCATATCATTTTATAATTTGTAGATTCATTTTGTTTTTAAATAGTCCAAGGAAAAATGTTACGTTCATCTTCAGCATTTAACACTTGTTTTTTTTCATGATGCATGATAATTAAAGGAGGCCTAGCTAAATTAAACATGGCTATTTTTTTTTCTCACCACAAAACATAAATTGTTGATTTTTTTATTTATTTTTTTTTAACATAAACCTTGATCTGTTTTAGGTCTTATTTACAAAGTACACTGTATATACTTAGATCAATTTTTTAAGAGCTAAATTATTCCTGAAAGACTCTAAGCTAAGCTTCAAAATTCAGCGAGTTAAAATGACTTCCATATTCATTCAACCTTTATTTCGTCAGGTTAATCTCATTGAGCCTCGAGGGCTCATTTACAAGAGCAACCTGCTACAAACTAAAAAATGATGACGACAATAACCATAGACAACCAATAGACAAACATAAGAGAGAAATACAGATTTTTTTTTTTTTTTTTTTACAAATTAAAACAAAATATTAAAGTATCAAAACATTATCAGGCAGATGTAGAAAATCAGTAACAGGAACATATCTGCATTGGTTTTTGCCAGGATTCCAACAGATTCTTAAAGCCATTTAGAGAGGTCAAGGCCAAGAGCTTTATATTAGTGAACCAAAACCAAATTTAATGTTAAAGTTTTAGAAATTACCTCCTGGGTTTGTTTGGCTTATTTTCAAAATGCTATTTTTTTCATGTCAAAATCTCAAATATATTTCCTTTTCATTCTGTACAACATGAAGCAAACACTTTTCACTTAACAGCATTTTACAATTGGAGCCAACATTTCAATTTTTGTGTATTTGTTGTTGTTGTTTTTGGTTGCTTTGAGTTTCTTTAAGGTCATTTTTAGTTCCTGTATAATTCTTGCTCATATTGCAAATTTTCTTCTAAAGTAGTTTTAAGTGATTATGAATGTGTTTGTGTTTCTTAGTAAATTATTTAGAGTTTCACTGTTAATTTATTGCAAAGTTATGATACTGTATATATATATATATATATATATATATATATATATATATATATATATATATATATATATATATATATATATATATACAGGTAGCCCTCTAGTTACGTCAGGGATAGGGACCTACGTGTGTGACTTAGGTCGATTTTGTCGTACCTCGCGGACCAAAAACACATGCCTATCGTAGGTCCGCGTTTCTGACATAGGTCGCGGTTATACCGCTAACGGAGCGCCGCACACATATTTAATGGCATGAGACTGAACAAGCAGACATACTAAGGCCATAAACACGCACAGAACTGCACAACAAATAAAAAATATAATGTCTTACTTTGAGCCGGTGGCCCCGACTGCCAGGCGGACATTTGCGGCGAGCTCCCGGCCGCAGATGGATCCTCCGCGGCATGTCGGCTCGGTGTCTTCGCCTGTGTTAGCTGCTTTGTTAGCTGCTGTCGTTAGCATGTCGGGCGGCGTTGTGGCCGCCGATCGCGGGGCGATCCGCGGCTGCTCCTCCGGACCTGAGACGTCCACAGAGTTGACCGAGTGTTTCCAGCTCATTTATCCGTATGAGGCAACCCTGATCGGGCACACGGAGCCAGCTGACAGTAGCCTCCGGAGCTCCATTGACCGCAGTACAGTTGTAAAATGGCAACCGGAAGTGGCGAGCGGAAACCGGAAGTTGCGTAAATACGATTAATTTCTTATCAAAACGTAAAATTAATAATTATACTTTATTTATAAAGCCATTTAAAACAACCACAGCTGCAACAAAGTGCTATACACATGAAATTAATAACTTTTAAACACAAAAAAAAAAAAAAAAAAAAAATTTTTTTTTTTTTTTTAATCATATTTTTATTAAATATGATAAAATCGTAAGTCTGAGTTGCCGTAGGTCGCAGGTGTCGTACCTCGAGGGTTTCCTGTATATATATATCCTTTAAGCCTATTTTCATTTCTTATATATATCCTTTAAGCCTATTTTCATTTCTTATATATCTCCTTTAAGCCCCTTTTCATTTCTTATATATCTCCTTTAAGCCCCTATTTTCATTTATATCTTAGAAGAGGCTTAGACTGAAGTATAGAAACATTTTTATATTTCCTGTATCTGTGAATCTTGCCAGACACTTTTGTGAATGTGAACTGGTTTAAGAAATTTATTTCCGTTTTAATTTGGTTTAAGAAATTTATTTCTGTTTTAATTTTGCCCTTGAAAATGGATAAAGGAAGTTAAAAGTACAAATAATATATTTCCCTTTATTTTATTTTATGGATAACACTGTTGACTTTTTTTCTGATCCATAAAACTTTTCTTTCCAGAACAAAAGTGGTT
Organism: Garcialebias charrua; assembly: GCA_038048925.1. NCBI lineage: Eukaryota > Metazoa > Chordata > Actinopteri > Cyprinodontiformes > Rivulidae > Garcialebias > Garcialebias charrua. The sequence continues at coordinate 13,267 of JBBPBX010007766.1, read as the reverse complement.
GAAATCTGAATGCACTCAAACACTATAAAACCAAACAAAAACTTACAATTTACAATTTAGTTGCTATAGTGGTGATTTTAGCCTCTTTTAGGGGGTGCCCCCTAAATTTTAACTCAGAACCCCTGAACAATAAGACTCAGTTCTCAAATCTTCAATTCACCAAAATATTGAATACATTTGGAATAAACATGGAATAAATGATGACACTCTTAAACGGACGAGTAAAATCCCTGATTGCACGAGTCGGATCCTCAATGCAACCTGTCAATCAACCTAGTAGGCTCGTCAGCAACTGACCAATCGGTGACCTCAATTTGTCCCGAAGTGAAATGCCCCTCACCTGAAGAAGCTGGTTGTAGGATGTGTGAGAGAAGCAGAGTGCTACATCTTTAACATCTTAGCACATCTGTATTGCACTGCAATACAGATGTTGGCAGTTGTCAACTGGGGTGGTAGTTAGGAAGGATGCTTGAGGCTCTATTCACACAAGGAGAACTGTTGGTCAGGCTACTTCTTGTTGTGCCATTAACTCTAAAATAGTTATTGAATCAAGTGTTTACTTGTATAAGTAAACAAATATGTTTTAAAACCTGTTAAATACACCAGAATGCAAGAAATGGCTTCTACTTTATTCAAAATATTATGGGGGAGGACCCCCAGACCCCCTCACCAGTGTGTCCCCCTCACATTACAAATGCTTCTAATGCCACTGGCCACTGTGTTGTTCAAGCCAAGAGCCACTGTCAGCATGGGGGCTAAGCACCCCTAAAGGTCTGATTCTAGGATCGCCCCTGCTGTGGAGAGCAGTTCAAATTCTCCTACAGTCAGTTTCCCAAAGTTTATGTTTATGTTTATTAAATTTGTTCTTTTTTTTTTTACAAAAAAAAAAACACAATACAAGACAATCCCATAAATGATAACGTACAAAATATAAAAAAAGAAAGGTAGCAGAAAGAAGAATAAATCTCATTATATCTGCCCCTTTTTTTCAAAAAATCAGTTTAAACAATAATAATCTTCCAGCAACAGTACAAAATGAATAACTCTTTCTAATCTTCTAGTCTGAATTTTCAAAGTCTGATGAGCATGAACAGGGAGGGTGTTAGACATCCAGCGCCACAGAATTCACACAGGTAATTAAGACAAAAAAGTAATAAATGCACAGTGATAAGAGTCAAATAATTAAAGAATGATTTACGTTCAAGTCTCAAAGTAAATGCGTCTCTAACATCCTAATCCGAAATGTCCCAAACTCTCCATTCCCATCGCAGCCAATCAGAGCAACACAGAACAAACAGGATTTATTTTAGTCAAACACAGCTTGACCTCCCACTGAACATAATCACCATGTTCCCACAGCTTTTTACACTCTGTCCATACGCTGTGACCATCCTTATCAACATTCTCACCATAACCTCAGCTCACACACATAAAGCGGTTTTTTTAATCACTATCTGACAGCTGTGTGAGATGACTCAGAGGAGGAAGCAAACATTTTCTTTTGTTAAGAGTATTTCAGCCGTATGAAAGCAATCAGAAAGTTATGATATTTCCTGACATCTGCAGACACACAGCAAGAAAACTAAAGTACTAATGGGTTCTTCTGTCATAGTGAGCGCTGGTAAATTTCCTTGATGTCAATCAGACGTTAAATAAACTGTGCACTAATGTGACAGGACATCTGCACAGTCTGCAGTCTGTCAAATGAGTTGTTTATTCCCTGAAGGTTCATCAGTATAAAGAGGCATGAAGCAGTTTGTTAATGCAACTACTGACAGGTCTTTAGATCCATTTAATGACTTGCAATCAGCAGGAAAATGTCCAAACTAAAATGTTAGAAAGTATGTGGGATTATTATTATTTTTTTTCCTATACTGCATGAATGAAAAAATGAAACAAAGACTCAAATAGGGCGACGGTGACGCAGTTGGTAGAGCTACCGCCTCTCAATGAGAAGGTTGCCAGATTGAATCCCAGCCGGGGGGCCCGTTCTGGGTGGAGTTTGCATGTTCTCTCCGTGCATGTGTGGGTTTTCTCCAGGTACTGGTACTCTGGTTTCCTCCCACAGACCAAAAACATGCATGTTAGGCCGATTGGTAACTCTAAATTGTCCATAGGTGTGAGTGAGAGAGAGAGTGAATGTTGTCTCGTTTGTCTCGATGTGTCCCTGTGATGGTTGCGACCTGTCCAGGATGTCTCCCCACTCCTCACAGTGACTGCTGGTGGACATGGGCACCAGTGACCTCCACAACCCAAAAATGAAGAATTGGGCAAAGATAATGGACGAACAGACGGACTCTCAAATAAAAGTCTTCAATAAAGAACGCATATCATCCACCACATGTTTTGCCACATGTTTAAATTAAACTCATCTCATGGTGAGAGAGGACAAAGTTGTAGGCTCTTTGGTCAAACCTCAAAATGACCTTGTGCACACAACCGCAGGTGATTTTTGTGAAATCTTGCTAGATGTGTTGGTACTCAGAATTTTATTAGAATGACCACAGTACCAAACTTTAGCTCAATGTCTGTAAAACTGACTGTGATGTGTTGGCATATGTCAGTATATTGTTGTGGCTGTCTTGAAATTAGTATTGAGTTGTAGATGCACGCTGCATCAAATAACTAAATTATCCATCCATCCATCCATCTTCTTCCGCTTATCCGGGGTCGGGTCGCGGGGGTAGCAGCCTAAGTAGGGAGGCCCAGACTTCCCTCTCCCCAGCCACTTGGAGCAGCTCCTCCGGGGGAATCCCAAGGCGTTCCCAGGCCAGCCGAGAAACATAGTCCCTCCAGCGCGTCCTGGGTCTTCCTCTGGGTCTCCTCCCGGTGGGACGTGCCCGGAACACCTCACCAGGGAGGCGTCCAGGAGGCATCCTAACCAGATGCCCGAGCCACCTCAACTGGCTCCTCTCGATGTGGAGAAGCAGCGGCTCTACTCCGAGTCCCTCCCGGATGACTGAGCTTCTCACCCTATCTCTAAGGGAGAGTCCAGCCACCCTGCGGAGAAAACTCATTTCAGCCGCTTGTATCCGAGATCTTGTTCTTTCGGTCATAACCCAAAGCTCATGACCATAGATGAGGGTGGGAACGTAGATCGATCGGTAAATTGAGAGCTTTGCCTTTTGACTCAGCTCTCTCTTCACCACGACAGACCGGTACAGCGCCCGCTTCACTGCGGACGCTGCACCTATCCGCCTATCGATCTCACGCTCCAGTTTTCCCTCATTCGTGAACAAGATCCCGAGATACTTAAACTCCTCCACTTGGGGCAGGACCTCCTCCCCGACCCGGAGAGGGCATGCTACCCTTTTATAACTAAATTAATTCAACCTAAAAATGACGTTAGTTTCATTGAAATTTACCAAATGGTTCACAATATATTTTGCTAACAGGCAAGGTTCATGTCGAGGTTTTAAGCAAAGATCTCACACAATGAGAAAAGCATGGAGTATGTGTTGGGGATCAGTCGCAGCTTTCACCACAACCAAATTTTTTAGCTCATCATCTATAAGACTGGCTGAGTAGCTATTTTTGTGTTTACTAAGGTTAGCTGGTTTTGGCATCCATCTTGAACTGGACCGACTGCATCTAGTACATTTAATTAAAATCCGTCCAGTGGTTCATGACTAACACTAGACCACATATGTCAAAGTCAAGGCTTGCGGGCCAGATCCGGCCCGCAAATTAATTATCCATGTCCCCCTGGATGATATTTAATTACTATTAGAAACGGCCCGCAGGCCACAGCCGCCCGCTGGTGTTTTGCACGCACCAACACTACATTCCCCACAATGCAACGGTAGTAGGGATGGGGCCGATCCGATCCAGAGTCGTGTCTCATGAACCCAGAGTAATAAGACCCGCCTCACGTCACATTCAGAAAATCCATTTCACAGTTTGCAGCCAGCTACAGCGTGCGGACTGTGAGTAGCACTGTAGCTAACAGCTAGCCAACTTTTCATCGTAACATGTCCGCTGTGTGGAAGTATTTTACACTAAACACTGCAAGACAGCAACGTGCAATGTCTGCAGAGCCATAGCGCCACATTAAACCGCGGTCAAGTTAGTTTTACGTTGGACATTCGAGGTCCGGGGCTTCAGCGGGACACCACTCTCGCTGAACCGAAACAGGGAGACCGACCGCGGCCAGCTGCGTCCAGTCCGACCCGCTGTCTGACCGTCTCGTAGGAGGGACAGGCTGAGAGCGGCTGACCGAAATCAGAGCGCCCACCCCGGATTGAACAAGAAAAACACACCGCTGAAGCCACGGAGCTCAAATGTTCACCGAGAAGTTGCTAAACTTCATCATAATTAATGACCAACAGCTATCAGAGAAAATGAAGGATTTCACAGCTTGATACTT